>PVLA01010353.1:0-64327 GCA_004027455.1 Hydrochoerus hydrochaeris
TGCAGGGGTCTTTACCAGGTTAGTGTGTGCTAGGCGTAAGGAATCTGTTTGGGACAGCTTATTGGGTCCCGGCCAGGGGCGTGACCCAGGCCAAGCAAATCCCACAAATCTGTTCTGCAGAGGGAGCAAACAACTGGAGTCACTGTTTTTCTAGTTCAGGTTCCTCCTGCCAGATACCAACATGTTGCCCATTTGCTTGCGCCCTTCCCATGGAGGTGTTTTATTCCCAGTACTGACTGTGGATTAATGAATGTCCCTTCACTGGCTCCGTTCTCCATTGGGCTCACCAACCCCCAACTTCAGCATGGCTGTGGCTCCTGTGAGTCACGGTGGAACGAGTTTGGGCGGTCTGTGGGTTGCGGCAGGTTGTGCCTGGTGCGACTTTTGGCGGCTCTGCAGGTCACAGCGGAAAGCACTGTGTCTGCTAATTTTAGCTGTTCCAATTGTAGCCCCAAGACTGCATGTTTGATAAGCTTTTTTGGTTTTAATTTCTCCTTGTGTCAAGAGGACCCATCTCCCTCTGTCTGGATCTCTCCAGCGTTTTTTAATCTGACATATGAGTTCTCTGATCCAACAAAAACTTAGCAACATAATTATCAATTCTACACCCTTAAATATACATGCAGTTATATCCTTTAGAGCACTTGCTTTTCCTCCTTTTGCTTTTTAAGTCCATTATCTGTTTAGTTATATCATGTTTCAGGTTGATCAGTACCTTATTGATCTGTCTTGTTGTTGTTATTTACTTTTTAATTTTTTCTTATTTATTATTATTTTCTATTTTATTCTGGGTCCAGCCTTTCCTGAGATTCATGTGAATTCCTGCCCAAGCCAAGGCCCTTACAATAAATTTCAAACTAGCTCTAGTTAGTTTGATTGCAGGTATCCCCCAAACCCCAGCCTCCCCACGAAAAGAAATTTTAAAAAGTACATGTGATCCCTTGACCAAAGATTCTAAAACAATTGATTGTTGAGGAGAGATGAGAGAGTCTCAGAAATAAACATAACCACCTGTTACTCAGAAACCCCCAAGATAAATGAAATGGGAAGGCAACAAGATCCCCCAGGGAGCTGTGTGAAGAGGCCAGACAAGCTTGAGCGATGGAAGATGTGGCTGCTGACCAAGGAGAGACCCAAGTGCTTGGCAGAGATCAAAGCCAGAGCAAAAGGAAAGGCAAAACCCAGGAGCTGAGGTTGCAAGATATTACTAAGGACAACACAAAGGGAAAACAGGGAGGGAAAGGTTTGGTACAGATAGTGTCATATTAACCGGTATCAGGGAGAAAGCCAAACTCCTCCGTGTATCTTTGCTTCCAATTTGACCATGGCACTGAAGACCCAGAGAGCAGATGATGAAAATGCTGCTAGCTGTTATTCAGAAATTTTAGTTATCAAATCCAGAGTTGGTAAATCCCAGGATAATAAATAGCATTTACAAGTGTGATCCCTAAAACTTTGTCAGTAACTGAAGTGCCATGACACCAGGGTTTTTAGGAGGCTGCGATGGGTGGGTAAGTGTGATTCTATTCTACCAAAACTGTGGACCCTGAAATATCAAAGATCCATGAACAGACCCCTGAAAAGAGTTATACATTACACATTGTAAAAAATACTTACAAAAAAAAAAGGAAGTTGAGATCTCCAGGAACTAGTTTCAGTTTACTAAAAGCAAGTCTGTTCAAAACAGTCTTTTTTTATGATACTGGCGACTCAACAGGGCCTCACACTTTCTAGGCGGGCACTCTGTCTCTGGTTGCACCTCAACACTTCTTTATTTTTGTTTTGAGATGGGTCTTATTAAATTGCCTTACCTGGCTTCCTCCTGCCTCAGCCTCTTGAATAGCTGAGATCACACAGGTGAGCCACCAAGTCCAGCAAAATTTTTCTTATGAGAAGCCTTTCCTGGTAGGTATATAAGGAAAGTATCATACACAAATATCAGTAAGATACTGTGCAAGATATTCCTTAAATATAATTAAACAATTTAGTTGGCTACATGTTATATCCGTAGAAACTTCTTAATATTAATGCCACCTCATAAGTTTTGCACTTTTAAAATGAACTGCCTGGCTCAGGCTTACTGATAACCCAAAATTTGGAGTGAGAACATCAACACATACAGCAAAATCATTTAAAATGTTGCCAGATTCACAATGATTCACAAAAAAAATCCAAGTTAAAATTTAGTAGGGATACATGCAAAGGGTTGCTCCTAAGTTTAAAAACTCAACTGTCCAAACATAGGAAGGAGACAGCTCTGCAGGGCCGTGCACTGGAAGAAAGTTTAACTGCCTGGGCTGACTGCAACATTGGTGTGAGTCAACAGAGTCAGCAGTTGCCAAAACAACTAATGCAACCTTAGGCTGCCCCAACAGAAGTGCAACCAGCTCTTGTGTCAGGCGGCTCTTGACTCAGCCACCCACCCAGAGGCCTGGAGACTTCTGCTGCCCAGTGCATGAGACTAGCACTGATGCCCAACTCATACCATGCTCTCCTATGTCCTCCCTGCCTCTTCTCACTACCATCTGCAGCCCAGACTCCCATTCGGACCTAGCTTGCATTGATGTCCCTGCCCCAGAACCTTTGGAGTAGAAGACATCTTCTGGGAAGGCTCTAGTTCACTCCTTTTTCACAGTTCAGCCATCAAAGCAGACATAGCTGGAGCACACAGAGATGCCTGCCCCTCTCTCTGGGCTACAGGTTCTTTTCTGAACTTCAGGGTGGTCAGCAAATAGGACCTCACGGGCAGATAATCTGGCCAAGGAATCATCCATAGGGGTGGATTCTTTCACTTCCTCCTCAGCATTGGCGTTGAGCCTGTTGTCCTCCCCAGGGCTTCTGCAATGTGTTGGGGCCTCCTAGGAGGCTCCCTCATCCTTGTTATGCCTGCATCCCCACTGAGAGATGGGCACATTGCTTTCAGCCGGAGGCCATGAGCATCCTTGCAGACACATCGTTTCATTCATCTGAGAACATATTTATTGGAAAAATTTATGAAATAACTGAGCCCAAGGATTTATTTATCTTTTTGTATGCTGAAATATATGTATAGAAAGCACAAAAATCCATAATTTCACAATTAGCATTTTTTTAAATGAGGCTCAATTTTTAAGGGAGAATCACTGGAAGAAAAATGCTAAGCAAATAACAACGTCAGTGGTTGACTATATGACTGAAAGTTATGAAAGTAGTACATACAGGACTGGCATTGAGAAGCACTGACCAACAATGGAACTGTCAGCTTTTCTGCTCTAAGCTCCTAAGAGCTGTAGCTGCCTGCAGGGTTTGTGTCACAGAGTAGCAGTAGAGAGAGCTTCAGAGTCCAGAGATGTGGGTTCAAATCTCAATTTCCCTGCTGCTGGATATGAGGCACAAAGCTTCCTGCAGTCTCACCCTTTTTATGTGGGAAAGTGGCTGCTTGGGAGTAGACAAGTCAAGTCAAGTGCTGGGAAACCAGTGCCTCTGTGATCAAGTGTGGTTGTTTTACCTCAGCTGTTCTGAGTGAATTTGGGGAAGAGAAGGAAGGCAGAGTCTTTGCTCATCTCTCACTTTTAGTACTCTTGCTCTGTAAGTGCATTCATAACAGCAGCTGGAACTGCCATCGGGTCTTGACCTAGATCCCCAATCTCCCAAATGAGTGTATGGCAGATGTTTAAATAAAATACAATTGTATGATTTTTTTAGGGCTCCAGGAGGGTCAAAACCCTTTAATTAAGCTCACAACTCTGAGGGCTAAGACAAAGACTTCTCTGGATCAGTTCACTTTTAATAGGTCCAAAAAGAGGTGGAAAAACTGAGGAAAGTACAGGCAATGAGCAAGACCTTGGGAGTCTCTTCACAGACTTCTCCAAGTAGTAAATTATGACAATTTAGGAGAACTGTTCTATCTCCAGCATAATATTTATGATAGGATTGAGATTGTAGGAGTGAAATTCCTCCAGTGGCAGTTACCATCTTGTTAATTGGAGTTGAAGCCAAGTGTCCACAGTTGTGGCCTTATCTTGTCTTTTCCGGTGTCTCTGGCCTCACAGACTACTACAAATCTCAGCCAAGACCAGTGATTCATAGAGGTTCACTTACTATGAATCAGCTCCCATTGCCAGGCAAGGGGCCTAGGCCTAGGATAGACTCACAGATAATCATAGAAAGCCAATTACTAAAATTTAAATGTTGCTCAGAGCCACCTCATAGTAGTCTCCAACAATACACAACAAGGCAGCAGTGGCAAACCAATGGCACATGTGCCACAGCAGGCCTGCAGAGCTCTCTCACCCGGCACATGGGCCAAGACGCTCTATCCAAGGTTTGACAAGACATCAGCATTCATACAACAGCAAAGACCACATTAATTGTACAAAAGCACACCAGAGAGAAGACAAGATGGCCAATCAGTGAGCAACAGAATACAAAGCCTCCCGGAAGAAACAATTCATATGCCAGAATAAAACACCCTGGAGAGACCCAGACAGAGGGAGATGGATTCTCTTGACACAGGGAGAAATTAAAACATAAAAAAGCTCATCAAATACTTAGAGACTACAACTGAAACAGCGAAAAATTATGGGACACAGCATTTTTGCGAAGACCGCCAAGTTTGCACCAGCTTGAATCCATGCCAGCAGGCAGAGCTGCCCAAACTTGTTCCCACTGCCATTCACAGGAAGCGTAGCAGCACTGAAGTTGGAGGTTGGTGAGCCCAACGGAGAGTGGAGCCGGTGAAGGGACCTTCATTAATCCACGGTCAGTACTGGGAATGAGACCACCCCCCACCACGGGAAGAGCGCAACCAAATGGGCAACATGTTGGAATCGGGCAGGAGGAGCCTGAACTGGGAGCAACAGTGACTTCAGTTGGTTGCTCCCTCCCCAGAGCAGATTCTTGCAATTTTCTTGGACTGGGCCATGCCCCTGGCCAGGACCCAATGAGCCATCCCAAATCGATTCCCTGTGCCTAGCATGCACTAACCAGGTGAAGGCCCCTGAAGTTTGGCTGGCCCGGTGGGGAGGGGCAGGCAAATACAGCCGCTGCTTACACTTCAGTGACAAGAGCAGGTAGGAGAGGGTGGAGTTCCCTTGCCAGTGTGCTTCAGAGGAAACGTGGCCAACAGGGAAGGGGGCTGAGACCTGCACTGTAACCTGTGTGGAGGAAGCCAGGGCCATGACAGGAGAGAGAGGCAAGAGGAGGCCTCCAGCCCAGAACCCTGAGAGCCCTGATCCAGGAGAAGGAAAAACAAGGGAGACTGAGGGGGGCAAACACAACATCAGACATGGCTTCAATGGACATTAAGAGATATCTTCGGGACCTTTAGACAAGCTCAGAACTGAAATATTAAATCAGGTAAAGCAGGATATGAGTAGAGTAATAAAAGAAATGCTCTCAGGAAACATCTTTCAAGATGATACAGATGGAAGAAGGGAGGAACACAAAAAAAGGAGAGAAACATTCGATAAAGAATATAAAGAAAATATAGAATATATGAAGCAGATTCAAAGAGACTACCAGGAAATTAAAAACTGCATTGAGAGCTGGCAAAACTCCTTAAAAGAAACTAAGGATAGATTATCAAAACTTGAAGACAAGTTTGCAATGTGTGATCATGAAAGGAAAGATCTCTTAAAAAGAACAGGAAATAGGCAAAAACAATACAAAGGCTAGAAGATGACAAGAGAATCTACAATTTAAGAATAAGAAATGTGAATGAAGAAGCAGGAATACATATAGGTGAATTACGAAGGCTATTCACAGAAATAATTGAGGAAGACTTCCCAAGCATAGGAAAAAGAAATGACATTCGGTTGTGTGAGGCATGCAGAGCTCCAGCCACCTACAACCAAAACAGATCTACACCCAGACATATAATAATCAAGATACCAGAAATTCAATATAAAAACGGAATATTAAAAGCCATCAGAGAAAAGAAACAGATTGCCTATAAAGGTAAGCCCATCGGAATCACAGCTGACTTCTTGACGCAGACCATCAGATCGAGAAGAGCTTGGAGTGAAGTCTTCCAAGTCCTGAAGGAAGGAGGCCTCCAGCCCAGATTGATGTACCCTGCAAAACTGTCACTAGAAATTAATGGAGAAACAAGATTCTTCCATGACAAAGAGGAACTGAGCAAGTTTGTGACCACCAATCTAACCCTACAGAGAATGCTGGAGGACATTCTAGAGAGAGAAAAAAAGAATACAAGGATTTTAGGAACAGTGGCAGAAAGGCCTCAGTGAGTGGGGTGGGCAGTAGGATGAAGGAGAAAACTAAACAAGGGCAGAAAGATAGCGTAGCAGAAATGAGGCAGAAAAGGATAACTAGAAACTCTCACATAGATGACCTTGATATGCTATATTGTTAATAGTGCACCAGGATTTAAAACACACATTACTCACACCATTCTGCTTAGATGTATTATATTCTGTTCCAGTCATTCTACCTGTACTAGATTTGAGGGCACAGACAGTAATCCCAAAAATAACAGGATATAGTATGGTAATCATCCTTAATTTCCTATTAACTTAATCTAAAGCTCTGTAAAACCTACACTGTTTTACCATGACTGATTGTAATCAAATCTGGTTTGTTAGATCCCTGTTTTGTATTGATGGATTTTGTTCAGGGCTGTTGTGATTGATGGTGTGAAGTCTGAGAGTATAGGCAACTGCACTTAAGATGACAAGATTCACTAGAATATCCACTCTGGTTTGATTATTACCTGCCTTTGAAGTTTTATACTGTCTACAATGTTTTATTTTGCTAATATTGTTATTTATTGCTATACTCAATAATACTGCTATATTCAATTATGCCTGATGATATAGACATTCTATTGAAGATAAGAAACAACACAGTAATCATTGTAGATCACCTTGTACTGTGGTTTTATATGACTTTTTGGTTTCATGTTTTTATAGGAATTTGTTTTGTTTTGTCTTGCTAAGTTTTGTTTTTCCCTCTAATACAGAAAGGATAGAAATACATGTAGACACTCATGTATGCTTAGCTATTTACACTCTCACTGTTTGACTATCTACTTTTTATGCTTTAATTTTGTAACTTGAACAACTATTTCTAAGAGGATAATATGTAATTTATTAATTAGTGATTTCTTGTTTTTTTTAAATTCTGTATTACCTCTACCCTTTACATGCTTTTGTTTCTCTTTAAAAAAAAAAAAAAGCACACCAAAGGCAAACTTGCATCTTTCAAGAAAAAGCTGTTTGCATCATCAAAAGCTCTGTTGTTGTTTTTCTTTGAAGACTAAAGATGTTAATATATAACTTGTTTTTTCTAAACTAAAACCTCAGTATTCAGGTTTAATGGCAGTGTTGGCACTTTGTGACGAGTAAGTGGATGTGGGGCTGCAGTTTAGGCACTCTGTCTCTGGAAGTTTTGCCATCACCGCAGTAGAGTGGGACCTGTGTCTTCACACAGCTGCCAGTGGCGCTGCTCAAGGGACCACCTAAGGAGACGCAAACTCAGTTGCTTCTGCTGTGGTGGTGGAGGCCCTCTGCTGACATCATCTGTCCTTGTCCTGCATCTTTTAGGTCTTCCCCACGGTCATGCCAGAGGAGAAGCTGTGGAAGGCCCAGTTCTAAGTTCCTTTGGGTCTTCCCGGGTGCCCTCACTGGTTTAGCCTGACTCTAAGGGGCCTTCATGACTTCTGCTCTTCAGAGGTCCCTGAGCTCCAAAGAAGCACTTAACCACCTATGCCTTATTGTCCTACATTTTGAGCAAGAAAGCATTACATTTGGACCTATAAATCCAAAATTCAAATCCTGACTCTGTCATGTAATTTACCAAGTAAATTTTCACAAATTGCTTTTACTCTCAAGAGCCTTGAACTGACTACCTGCAAAAATGGTTGTAAGAATAATGCCCAGCTCTGCACAGGGGTACAGGCCTCTAATCCTAGCTACTTGGGAGACTGAGGCAGGAGGAATAACCCTCCCTCCCAAAAAGATAGCTCAGTGGTAGAGCATTTGCCCAGCATGTTTGAGGCCCTACGTTTGATCCCAAGGACAACAAGCACAAAAACAAAGAAGAGTAACTTGCTGGCTTATTATGAGACTAAAATATGTTTATATCAGTAAAATGAACAAGCAGTCTTTGTTTCTTGGTAGGGTGCTGATCCTCTGTCCTGGCATTCCTGCCCTCCTACCCTGGGCTGATGTAGGCAATAGGCTCCAGTGTGCCAGCTGCCACCTCCTCACTGCCCGCCGTTGGTGAACATTCAATTATATCCCTGTCCAAACTCCAAGCAGTTATCCTTTGCTCACACAAAAGCTATCCCTAGCACACAAAAGCTTTGCAGAATACTTTATTACCCTGTGATACAATAAAGCCAAAAAATTTATGACACTCTATTTAGAGTCATTAAATGCTGTGGAAGTCCCCTCCTTCACAAAGCAAAGGAGTTCTTGCTTTAGAATCTACAGTAGTTTTTCACTAAACTAAACACAGTTTCTTCCACTTCTCTCTTTTCTTCCGATTGTTAACTTACAAGCAGTAGGTGAACTATCTGGTTCTTCTAGCTGGTTTTCAAATTCCCTCTCTTGCTCTTGCTTCTCTATTTGTGCACTGGGACATAAGAGTCCTGGAAGGAAGTCTGGAAAATGAGATTTTATTTTTTTAATTTAACATTAAAAAGGCACAGAAAAGAATAATAAAAAGCAATACAGACAAACAACAAGAAACAAAATACAGTAACAATATAGGTTTATAAAACAAGATGATAGGAATTTGACAATGGTTGTAATATTGCATACTGTTACCTTTAAGAGGTTTGCTTAGATTAACAGGGGGCCCTGGTGTTTCCAGCCTGAGTGACTGAGAGGCCCGTGACAGCTTTGATTGCCACAGCAAAGGGAGAGTAATACCATTCAGCTCTATACTTTGTACAAATATCTCTCAAATCATGCTTCTGGCCATATCGACTCCCTAGAGCATAAATCTGAGACTGGCTGGCATAGGCTTTAGAAAAGGCAGATTGCACTTTGAGGAGTTCCTAAGTAAGGCAAATGGAAGGAGGAGCCAGTGGCGACTATGAGAAAATGTCAGAGAGGCTGGAGAAGATTGAGGTCAGTGTAGTCACACATGTCAGGAGGCACAGCTGTTCAGGGAGGAGGAGGAGGCTGAAGGCCAGCCCAAGGTTACTGGCAGAACAGGGGTAGTGAACTATGGAGACAGAAGTCAGGTTGGGACAAGCTGAGGAGACAGTGGTAAGTGAGGAGACAAAAGGTGGGCTCCTTTCTTGGGAACCTGGAAAAAGGAGAGCCTCCTGTTTAGTGGATTGGCTGTTCCAAAGGGATGGATGGGACTGGCACAAGAGAAAGGGGCTGGCCCTGGTCTGCAGCCCTCTGCCCTCAGCCTCTGTGTCTTCCTTGCTCCAGGCTCCCAGTCCCATGAAATCTCAAGCATCTCTCCGCCTGCCTGTGGCAACGTTTCTCCACTGATGAGACATATCCTTCTTCTGTGTTCTGTGTCAGCTCTGGCTCCTTACTCCTGAACAGCAACTAAATTAGGCTGGACCCAACTCATTTCCTTAGAGTTCACCAAATGAGCCACAAAATGCCTGGGGTCCCTGGGTCAAGAAGCAGGGACATCAGGAGCAAGGCGCTGAGGTGGAGGGAAAGGAAGCTGATACTGTCTACATCCTTGTCTCTCTTCAAGACACAGTGTCTGGACATCAGATGTGTTTCAAAGGCAGCGTGGAGACGTGGAAGCTAAGTAATAACTGTACCCAACCAGCAAAGTCCTCCCTGCAGAGGTGTTCCAAAGTGGGAAGGACACGGGTTCCACTCAGGTTCCTATGAAGCTTACAGAAGCTTTAGGGATTGAGGGCTGAACCCAGCTAAGCAAGCAGAGTTAAGAGACTCATCAGAAATTAGCAGGACTTGCCTACTCCCCTTCCCAGAATTATTCTCCATGTGCCCTGGCTCCCCAAAGTTGAGCTGAGTCCAATTCGTGAGCATTACTCTCAGGAAATTCTGCATCTGACTGCTGTATTGAGAGGCTTTGTGGAATCCCCTGGGAAAGGCCAGATGTGACAAGGACAGTTTCTATTGAATTCTCCCTTTGCTAGGGGAGTCCTTGAATGAGTGCTCCATACGCATCATTGTGTTTGTTCTTTATGAAAACCCACTGAACGGTAAGAAAACTGAATCTTAGACTGAGTCACTTGTTCAAGGTTACAGACCTCCAAAATAAGGCCTAAACTTTGACCTGTCAAACTCAAAAGTCAGCTTTGGAATATGCCTCAGTCATTTTCACTTGTTGCCTAGAATCCAAAGCATATCAAGGATATTTTAACTGTAAAATTGTGTTTCTCCTATTTAAAAAAAGTAAAGCAACAACAACAACAAAAGAAAAAAAAACAGGGACCTCTTTTTGTTTTTTGAGGGTCTCCCTATGTAATTCAGGCTGGCTTGGAACTTGCAATGATCTTCCTGCCTCAGCCTCCTAAGTGCTGGGATTACAGGCATGCACCATCACGTCTGGCCATACAGGGACCTTTCTTTCAGCAGTGACACTAATCAGTGTAGGGGCAGAGGATCCTAAAATCCTGACTCATGGCCTGAGACCCAAGGCCTTCCACAGACCCAAATCCAGAAGTTGTCACTTTCCAAGGGCAACAGGGAGCAAGGCTGGATCTCAACAGCCAGGCAAAGGTGGCCTAGCATGGGAGAGGAGGGGCTCCCAGCAGCATGAAGAGGACCTGCCAAGCTCATGGCTTCTTGGATTCATAGCTTCTAACTTTTTAGAAGCTTAAATAAACTCAAACTTTCCTCACCCTGTGACCTAAAACAAGTTTCGTTAAACATAAATCAATAATAAGATAAATACAAAAACACCCAGGTTGAATAAATGCCTGGGACCTTTGGAAAGGGAACCCTGCTCATGGGCCAGTTCCTCCTGTTTCAGCCCTGTCCACCGGGTCGTGCAGAGCCGAGCCCCAGGCCCCGGCCTTGAACAGATTTCAGATGAAGAGAACCGGGCCTGTGACTCCATCTGGCCCTTAGCAGTCTGCCTGGAGTCTTACCCCCCCATGCCTTCTCTCGCTCCACCTGAGGGGTCCCGGAGTTCTCCTCCCACTCAGGCTGGGACACCTCGACAGATCAGCCTCGCTAGTGGGACTGAAGTGGGGAATCTCCTAGCTTTTATTTGTCCAACTATAAATCAAGTTCTGCTGAGGTTGAGGGAGGATAAAAGAAATAAAAGGTAAAAAGGCAACAAAATCATAACTAAAAATTGTACCCCTAAAAAGACAGCAATTTTCAGGACTCAGCCAAAGTTATCAAGGTGATCCGTATTAACATTACTGGGGGTTAAATTTAGGCTCCTTTCCTATCAGACCCGTCACATATCAAATTCCTCAAAAATACTGAAAGTTCACAAATTGGTTTAGTTGAGAAAATAAAGAGGAGAAGCCTGATCCTAAGATAAAGGAACAAATTGAGAGAATCCTAAGAATGTTTAACTTGCCTAACAAGCAAAACAAAACCTGGGTGCATATCTGTCCAGATCTATAAAATGGGCTAGTACCTTTCTTAGGGGTGGGCCACATTTTTTCACCATTTCACTACTTAAGCATAAATATTCCCTGTTCTAACAAATAATGTCTCTTATTTTCTGAGTACCCATACCCCACTCTGGAGTGTGTCCTAAAATCTCTGCCTAGTAAACACTTTTTAAAAAAATTAATACATTTTTTGAGACAAGGTCTTGCTATGTAGTTCAAACTGGCCTTGAGCTCAACATTGTAGCCCAGGCTAGTCTCAAATTTGCAATGATCCTCCTGCCTCAGCCTCTCAAGGGCTGGGATTACAGGCATGTGCTACCACACCCAGCTCAGTGAAAAATTTTTTTTTTTCTTTTGAGACAAGTGTCCCTGTGCAGCTTGGGCTGGTCTTCAGCTTGCTTTGTAGCCCAGGCTGGCCTCAAACTCACAACGATCCTTCTGCCTCAGTCTTCTGAATCCTGGGATTACAGGCATGCGCCACCACACCCGGCTCAGCATAGTAAACTTTTACTGATGCATCCTGAAAATTCTTTCTTGCAACCAGTCAGCAAACCTCAAAACTTATTCTACAAAAGGGTGAATTACATTCCTTATTCCAGCCTGGGACCCTCATCAGACCCAGCTTAGTGACAAGGTCACTTGCCAAAGCCATGTGGAAACAAACATGTACCTACTCTAATTTTTCTGCCAGAGGGAACAGGTGGATTTTTGATCCCTGGGGCTTCATTTAAAATTCCCTGGAAAAGTCTGTGCCATCTGCTGGTGTTTTCAAGCCCCAAGTTGAGACTCCTCAGACTGCTCACTCCAGATTCTGTTCCTGGGTGCCAGCTGGAGACCCAGGGACACCATGGGGCCAGTCTCCCAGGAATGAGGAAGGGCTGCCTGGTCCACAAACAGGAAGTGCGATTCTGCAGATGACTTCCTTTCCTCCTGCAAGGTAAGAATCCTGAGAAGTAAAAAATTAAAAACCAAAACCAAAAACATTCAAACTGCCCATTATGCATCAGATGCTTTTGCCCTAGTTTGGGGCAAATGATTAATGTATTGGCTCCTTTGTTACATTTCTATGTCAAATATTCATGCTTTAAATTTAGCCATTGAAAGTCCAGCAATTCATTTTCATTTTGTTTAGGCAAAATGTTAACAGTGCTATATCTCTGAATTAACTACCTTCATCTACACAGTCATCATGTTCTCATCAGTCCTATCTTTGCTGTCGGTTTAACTAAGGGAAGGAAAGGAAAGGGAGAACTGAAATCCAGGGTTGCTATCAAGTTTAGTTAAATCCTCAAATAATTGCTGTCTCAATTTGCATACTGCAGTAGTCTCTTGAGAAAGGCGGGGATGCTTTCCTTGCCTAAGAAACTCATGTGTGGTGGAAAATGATAGGCAACCTTGGGCAAAACAATCAGAGAACAATACAAGGCATATGAAAATAAGCTCTGTTTTGTGTGCACTCGGCCATGTTTCCAGAATATGCAAATGCCTTATGCTTAATTTCTTAGGCTTTTTACACAAATACATTTAAGGTAATTCTGTCCTGTCCCTAACTTACTGTTCCAGCAGATCGGCTCTTCTGATGGACCATCTTCAGTGAACTCCAAAGGGATTCCTTTTTGGCTCTTTCAGCCCACCTGGCTTCCAGTCTGGTTTTCTATGCCTTTTATAACATGTGAAGCTACAACAGCTGTGTGAAGCTCCAGTTGCTTTGCTGGGTCGTTTGCAAACCCTGGAGCCACCATTTGATCTGTTTGTTATCTTGACTGCTCTTGCTATTTCTCAACAGTTCAAGCAGCCAAGTTGAGTTTTTGCACATCAGCTGATTTCTCCATAGTTCCGTCCACCCAGCATTCACTCAGGGAGGTAAAATTGTAGAATTTTAATGGTCATTAGCTTTTCATGAACTGATAGTGAGGGAAGCTTATCTTTGATTCCCCATCTCTTAGAATGAATTATCCACAATCGGCTGAGGACATGATCCTGGACAAAGGGAACGTTTCTACTTCAGGAAGCTGAGATGCTGGTGCTATGAGGGGAAGGTGGGCAGGAGTGCAGATGAGGGAGGCGGGTCCAGGCTGTGGAAGTCCTTACTCATAGCCCTCTTTTTCCTTTGAGCCATTGCATCTAGTAGGAGGGACCTGAACCCTCTCGCCTTCCTCCGGTTCTGGGCATTTCTTGAGAATATAAGGAGAGCTGGGCAATGAGCCTTGCTGTCACAGGGCTCATTTTCCTAACTTGGTCTGTAGGCCTGGGCACAGGGGCCCAGGAAATGCATTTTTTTGGCAGTGGTGATGCGGAATTCAGGGCCCTGTATTTTTCTCAGTGTCTAAGCTGATGCTCTGAATAGACAAGTTGAAGTCTCCAGAGGGCTGTGGCTGAACCATGGTGATTAAAATTGTAGTAGTTAGGACACGTGATTTCCAGGCTTGGAAAATGTATCTTCATGATAAGAGTGATGCAAAATGAAAGCAAAACTGTGCAGTTCAGAAAACTGTACTTTTGTGGCACAATTTGTTCCATTAATATGGAAATGCTAAGAACATTAAAAGATCTTCATTCTTCCACATTCTATTTTTAGTTCTGCTTTTTTTCTTTCTAGAGGTAGAAAACACAATTTTACCCAGTTCCAGGCATATTCAGATCTTTCAGGTTTAAAGCTGCTGAAGCTTCCCTACTCTGAAGTCCCCACACTTTTCCTGGGGTCCATCATTGTACCATTGGAAGCCTCCAGCCCCTGCTCTCATTCCCCACCCAGGGCATAGGTCTGCTTCTCCTCCCGCGGGTCTCTCTCCTCTATTTACCTTCTCAGGGAGGCTGGCAGGGAGAGGATGGTGCAGTGGAGGAGACAGGTTGGCAGACTTACATAAGAACCAAGGTTTTGGGATTTAAAACCAATGATTGATTTGCTGTGTATTCTCTAGTTCCACCATGACAATTCTCTTCTGAGACAATGGCAGTCTCCTTCTCCACAGGAATAGGGGAAAGATTGCAAAATAAAAGAAGGAATGTATGGGGAATCACCCATCAATGCTTCCCGATAACACCCATACATTTTGTTACTGAGGAGCCGTTCTTTAATCTTCTATTGCTCCACCCTGTATGCTACTGACTATCAACAATAAACAAACCATGCTGAGCACAGGGCTCAGGGCCAGCAATAGCTGCTCAGTTGGTACAGGCTGGGATGCAGGGCAGAAAGCTCTCAGGTCTTTGTTTCTCTCAGCACATCCAGGAGAGTGCTGGGCTTGGACTGGAAAGCAGGATGCTCTGTCCACTCCTGCCCTGCCCCTTCCAGTTTTCTTTCTGTTTCATCCTCTCTTTCTCCTTTTCTCTTTCTCTCCTGTCTTTGAAAGTATAATTTATCTATAAGAAAATACACACATATTAAGTGTCCAGCTCATTGAGTTATTACCTGAGTGTAATTAATTCCCAGAGTTGTTTCTGACAGACAATTATAAATATAGTTTTGTAACTGGGACAGGGGTAGCCTGACTGTGCTGGAGAAAGGGTCTGCCTTTGGGTGTCAGCTGTTTAGAGGGGTTTCTGTTTTGAATTTCTCAGCTCTATCCATCCCCATTCAGGGATTTTGGCAGAACTTTATTGTGTGACAATAGGCAGTATATACTGTTGGTGATTTTTATTGTTCAGAGTTCATTGTCTCAACCAGTATTTTCTGCACACTTGCTATTAGGTAATTAAACGTGGTTACCATGTCCACTAATGAACAAGTATGTTGTATTGGGTGCTAAGCATGGGAGAACTGTAGTAAGCAAAACCAAACAGTACCTGTCTTCATGGAGTGGACTATCTTGGAATTACTTAGATAAATAGATATTAGAGAATAAATTATAATAATGCCAAATGCTAACAGAAGAAAAGGGCTATAGCTATTTAAGGGTGGGAGGAGGATCTACTTTATGTCAAATGGAGTTGGGAATGATTCCGTTTAGGAAATGAACAGAAGGATTTAGTTACATAAACAGGAAGGGAAAAGAGAAGGGTGTACTAGTAGAAGCAGCAGCATTTGCAAAGGCCCTGTGCTGGTGGGAGCACAGTGAGGGAAAGGCACTGTGGCTGAGTCTCAGAAATTAAGGATGGGCAGTGAGGCTGGGAGATAGAGGCTGTTTTTAGAGTTTTGTGGCCACATTAAGGACTTAGGGTTTTATACTAAAAGCAATGGAAAACCTTTGAGGTCTTCTGAAGATAGTATGATTTTTTATTTTTCAATTATTGGCTTAAAAAACCTTGCTGTGTAGAAAATGGATTGGAGGGCATTTGTGTGCAAACCAGTTAGATTATTCTAGTAATTCTGACATTGTTATCACCAAGTAGCATATTTACAATTGCAAAGCATTTGGCCTGCTTGGTGTTCCTTTATTTTATTTTATTTATTTTTTTGGTACTGGGGATCAAACTCACAATCTCATGCTTGCCAGGCAGGCACTTATGCTGCTGAGCTAAATCCCCGGCCCTGCTTAGTGTTCTTTAAAAAGACTAAGTTATACAGGCATAGTTTTTGGCCACTGAGAATCTCCCTTCTAAAAAGTTAACAATGGTAGGGCCAAATAGAATAACACACAGACAAGTTAGATGGAAAATTGAGAAATAACTCTTTAAGACACACATCAACCAATCAATTAGCACATAAAAGAAATATAACTCACATTACTTACAAATCTAGACATGCTGGGCATTTGAGACTTCTTATTGATTAATTCCTCATAAAAATTTCATGTTGTTGATGATACTATATTCACTTTATAGATAAATAAATGGGCTTGGAAAGGTAAAAGGACTTTAGAGAAGCCACATAGCTTGTAGGGTCTGTTTGTTCTGAAGTTAAAACTTGTTTTATTATACCTCATTTCTTATAAGACACTATATATACAAATATTTATATATATATGACCTATATATGAAATACCCCTTTTTTTTGGTATATGTATATGACCTATGTATGAAATACCCCTTTTTTTGGTATATATATGACCTATATATGAAATACCCCTTTTTTGGGTGTGTATAATAAGAATCTTGTTTCTGAGAACTTCTTTACATTCCACCCACATGGTTGCAGAAAAAGTCATTTTTTGAGTAGAGTATGATCTAATTTACTCCTCAGTTGATTGGCCCAGAATCCTTCAGTCAGAATCTTCCCCTGGGACTTTGGAAGTGGAATGGAGAAAGAGAAGTCAGTTTGGTTTGAACCTCAAGGTGGAAAACTTCAGAGGATTTCTGGTTTTGCCATGTGATTGGTTAAAAGAAGGAGCAGACCTGCAGATAAATGTAAATTTGAGTAGTTCAGTGGCTGTCCTATGAAAAGGAGGCAGAGCTTTAGTCACTATTATGTGTAGCTGTGGGGAAATCACACTGATTCCATTTGTGTGGTACCATTTAAAGCACAATCAAGTGGCATGAATGGTGCTCCTTAATGTCATGCTGTGAGGCAGGCTTACTTTTAGCTGGGGATGGGGGTGTAGATAAAAGTGAAGCTCAAATAGGTGCTGAATATAATTCAGAGCAGGAATAGCATGTGTGCTGTGACTCCACCCTCTTAAGCCTAGCGGACCTAATTATCATGGACTAGCTTCCCACTGAGTGCTGTGTCCTCCCCTGCACGGCACCATCCAGCAGATATTCTGTCTGCACTCTTCCCCTCCTCCTAAGAATTGCTGTGCTGTGTCTCAGTGGCAGATGTTTTCTCTCTGGTTAGAACAAACACTAGGTATTATATTCAGGTTAAGGAAATTTTGCTTTTCATCTGAGGACCAGAAAGTTTGGAACAAATCTTCACACACTTAGTGGTACCATCGTGTGAGTTAATTAACTTAGCACCAATAATGAACAGGATTCTGGGTTAACTAACAGTGTGATTTCTGGTTTCATGCTGCTCTCTCTGCCTAATGTCCCCATTCTTCTCTACTTGGCAAACTCACATAGCCTTCAAAATTAAAAAAAAATAAAAGGTTATATTTTTGCTAATATTTATTCTTAGAAAAGTAATGTTCCCAACTTTATAATTGTACATGGCTTTATTCCTTTCTTCTGTATTTTAGTTGTGGCCTGTATGTATGTCACTTCCTTAGAATCTAGATCCTGTAAGATAGGGTATAGCTTAAATATTCTAGTCACTGGCATGTATTTGACTGGATGACAGTGAAAGTGCACTTTCACATAGAAATACCAACATAAATTGTACTGATCAGCCTTCGCATTGCTGGGACAAACTGCTTGATGCATACAACTTAAAGGAGGAAGTGTTTTATTCGGGTCAGTTTCAGAGGTTTCAATCCATGGTCATCTGGCTGGATTATGTACATCTGAGGTGAGAAAGATCCTGGTAGAAGGTCACGGTGGAGAAAAGCTGCCACTTCCTGGTGGCCAGAGAGCAGGGAAGTGTCTGAGAGGAAGGTGTCAGAGACCAGATCTGTTCCCGACTGTCACACCTTCATGACCCACTTCCTCTAACAGCCCACTCAGCTATGAACCCAGTGGGTTATCAAGGCTGGCATCTTCACAGTCTGGTCACCTGGAGGAGTTTCTTAATGCAGCTGACAATCAAAGTTCACTGCCACAGTAGTTGTTACACTGCAAGAAAAACACCCTCCCATATTGTCAAAGACAACCAAATAATCACTTAGGGGGACAAACTAAGTTAGATGGGGACACATAATCATTAAGATCTGTGGTTTTGGAAGAAAAATATCAGTGTTTTAAAATAAAAGTCTAAAGTTCAAAATCATAAACACATCAATGAAACTTAGAAAATATGTATTTTTTAAATTTTGGAGTTGGGAAAAACCTAAGTAGGTATGATTCAAGCCCTAAATTCAATAGGATTAATAAACAGTTAAGCAAAAAATATTTTCCTTCATAGTAAAGTCCATTGTAAAGCCTAACTCAAACTGTGAGGAACTGCTGATATTCCTTATCAAAACTAAAAGCTTATATCTATAAGATAAAAAGCTCCTGCAAGTCAATAAGGAAGAGATCATCAAATGGGCAAAGAAAATACAGAACTAGAGAAAATAAAACATAACTGGCTTCTACACATATGAAAGGATGCTCACTCTCACATTAAGAGAAAAGCAAATATATCACACAATTTTTAAAACTTAGTGAATTAGCAAAGATAAATGTTTGATGACAAGCACATAGGGTAGACAGTGAAGCAGCAAAACAACATCTTCCTACATTGCTAGAGGAAGTGTAGCTGATAAGACTTTTCTAAGGAAGGCAATTTAGCAATACCTCAAAATATTAAACACACACTCTGATCTAAAGTTCCACTTTAGGAATTTCCCTTTAACTAGGCTTGAAACTTTGTAAAATGATTTGTGTGTAATGTTACTCACTATAGCACTGGGGTAATTGCAAAGTATCAGAAACTACCTAAATCAACAGAGAAATGGATAAGTGGTTAGGCACATTTGCTTATAGAGGTTTATGCAATCATAGAAGAAAAATAAGATGAAAGAAGTTCTCTGTATACTGATAGGGAATTATTACCAAATATACATTTAATAAAAAAGCAGGAGATAGAACACTATGGATGGTATGTTAGTATTTATGAAACTAAAAGGAAGAATGTACAGAGGTTTAATGTAAATGCACACACTACATGAGGAAGGATACTCAGGAATCTGATGTTAGTTGATTTTTTAGATTATTAGTTGACTGCCAAAGAGACACTACGGTGGAAGAATTACTATCCTAAGTTTTTTTAACCCTTTAAATACTAAACCATGAGCAAGTTCCTTATTTGAAAACAAATGAATAAAATTATAAAATCTCTGGTCAGCAAAGATAGACATTTACCTCAGTAATCAAATTGAAGAAACTCTTTTAAGAGTTGATTCTTGAGGTTGGGGATATAGCTCAGGCATACAAGTGCCAAAGTTTGGTTTCCAGCACGCACACACACACACACGCACACGCACACGCACACGCACACACAAGTTGCCTCTTGATTTGGTTTTAGGATAAACAGAAAGCGTATTTATTGGTATTGCCCATTTATGACATTCATCATCCTGAAGGTTGACATGATTAGAAAAATCTGAGTCCAAGTGATATAAGCTCATGGACATTATTTTTAAAATTTTAAGGGAAACAAAGGGTATTGGAATACATCTCTAATCTCAGAAGTGCCACAGAATAATAAAAGCTGTATCATGTAAATTTCCATGGAGTCACTGTCAAGCCAGATGTGAGCTGCTATTCTGTCCTTTGTCACCTTTTCTTCTGGTTGCCAGCACAGTCCAAACATTCTACTTATGGTGACTCTGGTTTTTACGTGTCTGACAAGCTCTTTGCTTAAATGTCCACACTGAGGGTGAACTAAATTGGTGACTAATCTTAATTGGTCTGGGACATTTGAACTTTGTGAGAATTACTTTATATCATGGTCACTTTGTGCTTCTGCTATGTTGCACTACTCTGGTATCCAGAAGTATTGTAACTTGGCGTAATCTTAGGTGATTTGATTTAAAAATTATACAGTTAGATACCTGTTAAGAACTAACTATGCCAAGGGATTTTCGGGGGGTAAGATACAGCTACAGTGAATTCAGGGGAGCTATAGTGTCTAATAGTGAGAGCCAGAGGCTGTGCTCAAATGCTTGACTGGAAACATACAATTCTTAGAAGGCTGGATTGTGAAATTCACAAGTCGTGTACTAATCAATGTTACATGTTACATGTAATTTAGGTATCTGTTTCAAAAGGAAATGAGATATAAACAGAGATAATGTGTATTTATTACCTTTAACGTTCCAAGGAACATAAATGATAAAGCCAAGCAAAATGTCAAGGTGAGTTGTGTCCCTTGGGGCTTGTGGTTGGATCAGTATGGTAAGACAGCACCACCTAGAGGCAGATGCTATGTTGGCAATCTGTGGTCTCCCCTGGTCCCTTCTGCGTCTTCATGGGCACCAGAGGCATCACACAGAACATTCAGACATTGGGGTTTTCCCAGTCATTCACAAATGTGGAGCTGAGGAAGAGACAGAGTAGGAGAGAGGTTCGTGGTGGGATCATGGACAAAGAAGTCTTGTTTAAGAACACCTCTTTCTAAAATGCTCGGAGACCACTGGTTTTTAAACTGGGTAGATCTTCCTAGCTCCAGTCATCTTGGTGTCTTTTAGGTGTTTTTTTTTTTTTTCTTTTTTTGGTAAAGTTAACTGTAAATTTAATAAATTTTAGTTATGACCAATAATCTCCAGGTTGGCCAATGATAAAAGACTGCAGCTCTGGTTCTTGCCCAATGGAATTACAAGATGAATTAAAATAGTAGTTTGTTAAACATCTATCAAAACACAGAAAACAGGAGACCCATTAAAAATGAGGTTCAAGGTAAAGACCCATAATTATACTAGAAAAAAAGTGACTGAGGCCTAGGGTATCAGAGTGTGTGGTTTTCTCTTATAACTTGCTCTTTACCTGATACTTTTAATAGATTAAAACATCATCAAAGTGCAAGTAAAAAAAAACTTAGTGAAAAATGAGCTACGCTCCATGTGCTGTTGAGTATGCCTCTAGTTGTCACGGTACTTCTCCCATTCCTCTGACTTCTGCATCTGTCAATTTTTGCCTCAGTGTAGGTTGCTCTGAGTAGATAGTATTGTATAAGAAATAGGCTCAAGGTGTGAGAGTTTAGAAACTAGGAATGAGTGTATCTGCGAGGCCAATCTGCACAACTGAGTCCAAGCTTTTGGGCAGTGATGCTACAGGAATTCTGCTGGCATCCAGAAGGCTATGGATTTACTCCAAAGAACTTAGTGCTCTGGCACCTATGTAATGACTCCTCTTCTCTACTTCCTCATGTCTGCATGAAGTAATTTTATAAACTCTACCAAATTTATCCTGATCAAGAGTATAATATATAGCAGCTGCAACCAGGAAATCTTTTCTTTTAAATTAACCACACACTCAAAGAAAAATAAATTATTCAACACTGACATTTTATTTTCTGAAGTTTAACATTTTTACAAAACAAAACAAAACAAAAGAGCAGGTATCAAAAACAGCAAAGAGTTTATAGAATTTCTGTACCAGTTTTCATGTAAGTCAATGATTATGAAACTGGTATCCAATGTAAATACTAGACATAGGCTGATTTCCCTCTTGGTCGTATGCATTCAGGTAGTTTATTCTGGAACCACTGAATACTAAAAACTTTTTACAAGCACCGCTCATTTTGAGGACCAATTTGGTTTGTCCAACAAAGTAAACAATGTTTTGCTGTGTGGCATTTTCTTTTTTAAAAAACACTGAGCTGAAACACAGACTGTATTTGTTTGGATCTGAACCAAATCCTTTGAGACCCCAATTAACCTGAAGAATACTGAAGACATTTATAGGGCATATCAAATGGTATATTAAATACTTGTCATATACCATATAAGGCAGCTACTGTATTTATAAAGAAAATACCATTTCATTCAAAGACTGCCCAGAATTAGAATTACAGCGTAGTTTATTCATCCTTTCTGATGTAGAGTAATTTCCCCAAACAGACCCATATTATGGGAAGAAAAGTCTCATTTTTCTGCCAAACAGGCTCTAATATTTTATAGATATATTTGTATAGAGCAAGATTCCTTGCTCTGGACCCTGGGTGACCACTAACAAATTAAGAGGCCATGATAATTGGATGCTAAAAAGTAGGAGCATACTTAAACTCACAGCATAGGCAATCTGGAGGCAAACAAAAATAAAGCTGGAGATTAGTAGTGGTGTTCACCCACTACTTACTCTGAAAACATTTTGCTTAAATAAGGGAAGTATGGTCCAGTTTTGCAACGTGAATAGCTGCCAGTTTCTTATACTTCTTCTTCTTCTTCTTTTTTTTTTTTTAATAAAGATCATTTCCCGACTAGTAATGAGTTAGGAAACTGGCCTCAAATTCTGGTCAAATCTCTCAGTATTAATTAAAAATGATAAAACATAAAAACCAGCCAATAGGAGTTAAAAATTGCACAATTAAAGTTGAATGTAAATTATACTATATACAGACTGGTATACACATCATTGAAATGATTATGAGGTGAAATCCTCTTGTTGAAATAAAATTTCTTCTACATTATCCCAATTTTCATTAAAGAAAAAACTGATACGTGATTTTCTTCTTTACAGATATGAAAAGGAAGCAAGAAGGCAAAGCTGAGAGAAACAGATGCTGCCCATAGGGCAGCGGTGGCATTTGGTTGTTTTGGTCTTTGTACCATCAACTCCCACTTGTGTGGCAGGTAGCCAGTTCCTGCTGGACTACACGGTTTTCCTTGCAGTCAAGACACGAACAATGGATCCTACTCCTCCAGCAGCAAGTGCCTAAACATAAACCAAATATACAAAGACTCACAAAAGATCAAGTCTCATATTACGTAAGTAAAAGATTTTTCTTAGCCAGAGTGTGAATTCAGTAATTCAGAAAATACTCTTTGAGAACTCGTTATGCACCAGGCACTGTTCTTAGCACTACAGATACCATAAAAATCAAAACTTTCAATGCCCTTGCCTTCATGAACTTACATTCTAGTCAGATACAGTTTACAACTGTAATGAAAGGTTACTTTATCTATACTGTTTCTAAATAGCATTTTTTAAAAAATCTGTGGCATGGTGTGCTTGTTCTTGCCGAAAACATGTGCTCAAATACAAACATAGGATGTTCTGCATTTCTTATTCTTTCCAGTTAGGAAGAAATTAAAATGGGATTAACCATTCCTATTTTAGTAAATGTGCTGCCAAAGTGAACATGGATCAACTATTCCCAATATAAATTTAGATTAGATTATTTAGAATTAGATTTTTTTTTCTCCCAATAGGAAGAAGACACTACTGAAAAGCTAAGAACTTACAAACTTTAACTACAATTCTAATTTAAAAAGTTGAAAGTTATGCTTAAGTATTAGGAACTGAAAGCTCTGGTTTGCTTCTGTTCAAAAGTGCTGAATACCACTGAATTAGATGCTGGGAAAAACTGAACAAATATAGCAGCTTCAGGTATACTGGAAGGAGACAGTCACATAAACAAAGTTTTTAATATGTCTAATATGGCAAGAATTAAGCTTAGGGTGCTACAAAAGCACAAAGAAGGGGCATATACCCAATCTGGACCCCCAGAGAGGAAGGTTTTAGGTAAAGCCTCCTGGAGAAAAGTGATACATTAAACTGATGAGGAGGTGAAACTTGCTATTCATCTTCTCTTGTAGAGGAGGAAACTGGAGGCATGTGTTAAGTCTGACACCATAAATCATAAGCAAATGTATGCAGATGTGAAAAGAAATAGTATAATCAGGAAAAAGGTGATACTGCTACAGTCTAAGGGAAGAATAACATGGAAGATGAGGCTACACTTGGATACTCAAACAATTTGTAGGTGACTAATGAGGGCACAATTAGATTTTAAAGAGATTATTCTAGTGGCTGAGTGAAGAACAGATTGGAGGGAGACAAAATTAGCAGGTGGGACATCAGGAAGCTACAGTGACAGACTGAAAGATGCTGCCAACTGGTACATTAGAGATGCACTCAGTGGATGGATGTGAGACATATTTAGGAGACACAACTGGCAAACACTGGTGACTGATGTTAGGAAGAAATGACTTAGCACATGCCTCTAGGATCCTCATCTTACAAAACAGGAATAACAGCAAGTTTTTCTTCCTAGTATTTTTATGAGGATTAAATGAGCTAATATTATAAAGTCTTTGGAAGAGTACTTAGATTATAAAAGTTCTCAATCAATGTTCACTGTGATCCTGGCTCTGGACTGGACTAGGCTACTTGGGTTTCAAAGCTGGCTCTTCACCAGTTTATATACTTTGTAGAGTTGTCCTGTAAATTAAGTGAAACGTAAATAAAGAGTATAGTACCTGACAAACAGAAAGCATTCCATGAATAACAGGACCATGTAAATTATGTTCAAACTGTATGTTTTAGACTGAACAAGGAAACTATTCATAATTATGATGGGACAAAAGGCATAGATGGGAATCATACTGGGAAAAAAATATTAGGTTTTTGATAATGTATGAGGGATAATTATTTGACTGAGGCTAAGTAAGTTTTACTACCTATTTTTCTGTTTTCCTTTTTTGAGATGGGATCTTCCAGTTGCTCAGTCTGGTCTTAAACTTGTAAGCTCAAGTGATCCTTCCTCTTTAGTTTCTGAGCAGCTGGCACTACAGGCAAGGACCACCAGGTGCCTGGCATTTTTTTCCCCAGTGCCAGGGATAAACCCTCACACATCCTAAGCAAGTATTCTACCACTGAACTACTTCTCCAGTGTTATCCCTAACCCTCAATTATTTTTACCTTTTGTTTTTTTGGTACTGGGGATTGAATTCACGACTCACACTTACCAGGCAAATGTTTGAGCCACTGAGCTAAATCCCTGGCACGATTTTTATCTTTTTTAAAAAATCTATTTTAAAAAATTTTTATCTTACACATGTTTTCGTACATATAAACTTACAATAATCAACATTTTTCAAAAAACTGAGTTTTGAGAGTTCTAAGAATATCTGAGAACACTCTTTACCTCACGGTCCTATCTAAATGTTATCATTTATATACTTTACCAGTAAGAGTGGGGTATGAAAAGTGATCTTTCCAGCTCAACATTCCTTCTTTTTCTCTTTAATGGGTGATGAGCCAGCATTTGCTTATAATGAAAAATAAAATGCATGAAAATGGAAAAATGAACCTAAGAATTCTGATTTTTCCTGATTTAAAAAAATGTTGAAAAAACAAATTTTCCACTTTTAATCATCTTTCAGTGGACAATTCAATGGCATTACTTACATTCATAATGCTGCATAGTCATCATCATAATCTATTATCAGAACTTTTATCACCTCAAAGAGAAGCTATGTGTCCATTTAGTAACTCTCTAGTCACTGCTTTCCCATTTTCTGGTAACCTCTATGACTTTCTGTCTCTCTGAATTCACCTATTCTAGATTATTTCATATAAGAGGAAATAGTTCCATTCTCCCATTACCCCCGTTGCCTTTTCTCTCCCTGATTTTCTTCTTTTTGTCTAATAGTCTTTCTTATATATACCACATATTATCTGTTTATCTCGGGTTGCTTCTACCTTTTGATTGTTGATTTTTCACTCTTTATTTTCTTCTGCAAAGTTTTCATTTAATTCAAAGTTCAAGACAATATTTAATGAATAAAAGTATATATGCTAAATATATGCAAATAAGTGCGTATGTAAATCAGAATCTCTTAAGAGGCTGGTAAGCACTAATTCTTTCATTGTCATGCATTTTTATCTATAATAATAAAGATGTACAATTAAGTCAGTCTGATTAGGTGAAGGAGATACTGTTATTTTCTATTATAAAGGAACTAGTTACATAGACTTAAATTAGTAACTTACCTTTTCATGCCACTGTAGTAACATAGCACTGCTATTGTCGGAGGGGCTCTCAAAGCCTTTATAAATATACTTCATTAGGAGATCCACACCACTCTTGTCCAGAGATTGAACAGCCTTTTCAATATCATTAGCTTTAAAAGAGATGAGCACCTTCAGGACAATGCTGCCTGCCCGATCCTGGGGGAAATATATAATAAAGCATTTAGGTACATGAGTGCGAAAAGACTGTCATTTTAGAGGCACTCCTGAGGTGACATGTGAGTAGAAACCTGAAGGATGTGAAAAAGGAAACCGTGGAGATACAGGAAGTGTTTCAGACAGAGGAACATGTACTACTGGTACAAGTTCAGTGTGTTCCACAGACTCAACGTGGGTAGGGCTCAGCCACAGGCAAGCAGCAAGAGAGGAAGTTAGAGAGGTCATGGGAAGGCAGACCACGTACGGCCTGCAGGCTACTGATTTATTTAAAATACTTTGGTTGTTGTTATGTTTTTGAGACAGGGTCTCAGTGTATAGTTTAGGCTGGTCCTGAGCTCACAATGTAGTCCAGACTGGCCTGGATCACATGGGGACTCTCCTGCCTCAGCCTCTCTGGTGCTGGGATTATAGGTGTATGTGCCACCATACCCTGCTACTTATTTTAAGTAATACTTATTTTTTTATAAGTATTTTGAGAGAAATGAAGACAATGAAAGGTTTTTAAAGTGGTAACATTTTGACTCATTTTAACAAGCTCATTTAAGCATTTATGTAGAGAATAAGTTGTAGGGGTACCGGGACAAGGCAGGAAGACCAGTTAGGAAGTAACTGCAATAAGACTGGCTGGTTTTGGGTAGCATGCTAGAAGAAAAAGTTGTAAAAAGGGGACAGATAGTTGACACAGTTGAAGGCAGAGATGAGATTTACTACCAGCAGATAAGATAATTTAACAATTTACTAAAACATTGAAACTTTACTTCTTGGTCTTAAAAAAATCCTAACAAAACACGAAATATGACTTGCACTTATACCTTGATCTTTTTTTTTTTTTTTGGTACCAAGGATTGAACCCATAACCTTGTGCCTGGCCACTGAGCTAAATCCCTGGCCCCTTGACCTATTCTTCAAAAACATATTTTCTCTCTCTTTTTTTTTTTGGTACTGGGGATTGAACTCACGACCCTATCCTTGCCAGAAGGCACTTATGCCACTGAACTATATCCCGGCTCCCCAAAATATTTTTTCTTAAAGCTTTCTTAAAATTTTAAGACGATTTATTAAGTGTTAAGCTTCATATTGATAGACATAGTGATGTTCACTTGTCTTTTTTTTTTAGAAAAATATGCTCCAAAAACAAAGTTATTTTCTTATCCATTTAATCAAGCAAAGGGCATACTTTTCCACAGTTTCAACAATTTGCTTTTCCTTTTATTTGACACAAAGTAGTATCTTCCACATTCCTCCTCTTCAGGATTTTACAGACTGTTTCTACCACCTACTGTTATCTTCAGTTTAAAAGACTATTCAATTACCTGATTTAGAAAAATATCTCTGCATCCAGAGTTAAAACCTCCCAACCACAAGCTGTGATAAAAACCACCCACATAAAAGCAGAAGGTGGTAAAACTGAAATATTCATGATGTTCCTAACTTTTAAAAACCAAAAAAATTTTTTCTTTTACAAAATTTTTTCTTGCTTCATTATTATATATTTAATTATTTACTATTATTCAGTTACAGAGATTCTTGAGGCCCTGAACTGTATGAATAGCCACTAATAGTGAGGTTGATTCTTTAGGCCTCATTTTAAACAATGTGATTAAGTAAATAGGTCCTTAAGAATTAGTGAAAGAAAGATGGCTGCAGGGAACTTTAGTTACACAACTTTCCTTTAAGGGCAATTTAGCAGTAACTTATGTACCAAAAAGCCTTTACAAAGGTAAATTTTTGATATAGTCTTTCATTTCTAGGAATTTCTTGAAAGGAAATAGATATTTCTGATTTAATGACCCACCAGATTAAAAACTCTTCGTATTTATGACACATTTGGGAGGGGTACTGTTTTGTACTACATCTTGTTGATAAAGCCTCGATGTCTTTTTTTGTACAGTATACCTTATTTATATAGTGTTGTACTAACTGTACTGTATATAGTACAGTACTATAGTTTTATGTTGTTATACATTACAGTACTGCACATGAGTTATGAAAATAAAAGCAAAGTCATCAGGAGTTTCCTTTGAGCATTTCCTTGTTCTGAATACTGCAATATACATACTATATACAATTCCTAATTTAGTGATCAATTCATATAACCACCTAGTCACAGGAATGGAACTCAGTAGTTAAACAAAGAATGTTTACAACTAAAAATTTGCCTAAAACTGTTCATTTCAGTACTGTACCAACAGGAAGTCTATTTAAATTACATGACTACAGGAGATCAGTTATGTCTAAACTTTAGCATATTGATGTACACACATTTAAAATGCTATAGAAATAATCTTACCGTTAAGGGAAGTTTACATAAATTGGTATACACTTGAAAAAGCAGGTTATAAAATTCTATTTTTATGAAAAGAAAAACAGAAAAACTCCATTAGGATATAACAACATCAAATAGTAACTTTTACCTCTGAGTAATGGTATTATAATCACTGTTTTATCCCCTCATGTCTGAGCTTTGTATAGTAAAATGTTTAATATTTATATAGTTAAAAAACCTTTAAGAAGCAAGCAGAACCATTTAAGCTTCAAGTCTTTGCTTAAATTGAGCCTGAGTGCCCTCCTCTGAAAACATGCAGACATTATTTCTATCATTTGAATTTATTGTGTCTATGATGCAGCAGTACTGTAACTCCTTAGAACGCTGTTTTTTCATATGAAATTTTTACCTGTAAAAGCACATTGTACACTCTTCTAAGCCAAAGACAGCAAACAGTTAAAAATATTTGCTGATTGTGAGAAATTTCAGAAGATTTCGGTAAGAACTGTAAGATGTGAGCAGAGGTCTGTGACTTACCTTCACTGCCTGACTCTTGGTGTTAATAGGGGGGTTTTTCAGAGCAGCCTGGAGGGCAGCCGTCATGTTTCCTGTGATAAAGGTTAAGGGAGTAACAACAAAGGGCAGCTCCTGGGAAAGCATTATAGCCACCTGGAACCATGGATTTTTAAGACTATGTATAAGAAACAAAATTACTATGGTCACTATGCTCAATATTGGAAATTCGATGTGTTGGTTTCCAATATGTCAATCAAAGGTAAAATACTGTACTGAAATTAAAAGAGAATATAATACTTTAGAATATAATATTTTAAAAATAAAGCACAGAGTATTTCACTTTTCATTCTAGCTGGGAAATGAAAACCTTGATAATCTTTCATTTTCAAGTGAAACATATGCAAACATAATCTATCCTGGTATTAAAGAAACCCTAAAATATATATCAAAATTATTAGACTCCCAAATGAAACAGCCTGAAATGCTAGTAGGAAATGGGAAGAGGTTACTTTAGCAATCTAAATGATACACATTAGCAATCTTTCAGTAATTGACAAAGTGGTGTTGCAGGAGGTGTAATAATTCATATGATCCTTAGGTGGCAGTTTATTTTTCTTCTTTCCTGTTTCATAAAGGTTGTTCAAACTTGGTTAGACCATACCTAGGAAATTTAGCCTCTCTCAGTAAGCAAGCATGAGAAACGGAAGCCAATCAGACTGTCAGAATGTACAGCCATTCCCCTAAAAGGTAAACTAAAGTTCACGTGTCCCTCCATCTGTGCTATCCCATACTGTGCCTGTCTCTCATACTCATAACAAAGGTAAGAAGAAACAATACCTTTTTAAGATGAATTGATTAACAAACAGATAGGGACACAGCAGTACCATTTAGTAGCCATCAAAAATGTTAGTTTCATAAAGCATCAATTTTCACAAAGATTATTTTTAGAGAGATTAATGTTCACTTAGTTTCTGAAGGAAAAACCCTATTGTTGTTAATAAGTTATTTTCAAGGCTACCTAGCTTTCTAAAAAAACATGCCTTCTGTAGATAGGCTTTTTTTCTTTTTGACATACTAATGAACAAGTATTAAAGAATACAAAACACTATCACCTTATTTTGAAAGCAAATCAAAGAAAAGCTATACTGTACACTGATACACATTTAATGCTGTATTTATAAACCTTTATAAGAAGATAGTTTTGAAGGTGGGAGCCTGCAGGACACTGTGCAGCAAGATATAGTTGCTCATATATTTCTTCATTATAATTTAATAGGACCCTGATGAGCTTTCTTCATGAATATACCAAGGATAATTAGAATTGTATAAAGAGCTACTGAGATTTTCTAAAACCACAGTTGTGATTTTTGCAACATTCACATTGTTCTAAAAAAGATCTGATGCAAGTGCTAGTTCAAGTTATAAATATTCAAATATGCAAAACCAGAAACCAGGAACTAACAGCCATATTTTAACGAAAATGGAGACAATTTCAGGATCACAAAAATTATTCTGCTTTATACCCATGACTCATCACCTATTTTATTCATTGGAATTTGTATTAAATATTTCCAGGGATTCTCCACATGGATTCCTTGTCTTTTTCTACTGTCCTTTTCTTAGGTAAAAGGCTCCAAGCTTCTGTACTTGGAGTTTTGCAGTTTTGTATTTATTCTCTTTGTCTGGTTAACAAATTATATGAAACCTGTATTTGCTCAGATTCTTTTCTCTTACAAAAATCGCCCTCAAGACCAAAACTACAACAAAAAACCCAAACAGGCCAGGGGTTGACAGTGGAAGTCTCAATTTGCGAACCGCTATAAGCTATCCTATCGCTACCCAAACCAAAAGTATCAACTGAAAAACAAAAATCACTCAAGAAAAAGGCCTGCTCAGCCCCAATCAGAAATTTCTAGTGCAGACGCGACCCCAGTAAGCGACTTGAGTTCGGGGAGAAAACTTAGGCGCCCGCGGCTCTCTCTCTCTCAGACCTCGCCCCGCGCCTCGAGGGCGCGGTCGGCAGGGCCCCTCCCGGGGCTGCACGACCACACAACCTGAGGATCCCGGGCGTGGACAAGTTTGCCAGGGAGCACCTCGGGGTCCCAGGCGACCCAGGCAAGCCCCTGCCCTCCCAGAATAAGGATCTGGGGAGCCAGGTTCAGCTGGACCGCAGGGTCCGGGAGGGACGCGACCCTGCAGACCTGGCGGCAGCGCACCGGCCAGGCAAGGATATTGCCTCAGACAGGAGTCCACCTCGCCCTCGTCGGGCCCGGCCTGGCCGTCGCCCCCGTCCTCCTCGTCCACGAACTTGTTCTCATCGTACTCATCCACGTCCACCTTCCGGAAGCGGGCCGACGACACCGTGTTCTTCGACATCCCGAATCCCGGCGGACGGCGAAGGCCTCCTCTCAGCGCTGGATCTACCTCACAAGCCCAGCCCGGTCCGAACCTGCGGCCCGGTGCCCAATTCACTTCCCTCTTCCGCTCTGGGGCGTCGCCCGCAGCCGCGGCTCGGGCGGTTCTGGGCCTGCGCGCTCGCTGCACTTCTTCCTCCTCAGGTTTGCGCGCGTCTCCAGGCCCCGGACCCCTCCTCCGCTCTCCCCGGGGAGCGCGCACGGGGTGTGTGTGTGTGTGTGTCTATGTGTATGCACAGTGCGCAGGCGCAGGCCCTCTGCAGGAAAGGGGCGGAGTTGAGCTCTGGAGGCGGTGGCTGGGAGAGGCCGAGAAGCGGAGGGCTGGAGGGGCGGGCCGAAAAGGGGCCGCCGGCTGAAGTAAGAGGCGATTGGCTGTTGGGGTGCATCATGTGATCTACAGGAGGTTCCCATAGAAACGCTTTCCTGTGGTCCAGTCTTAGGGGGTCTTAAATTTTCGGCGATGGGCACCCGAGGTGGGTGGCCTTGGCTTTCGCCGCCGACGCCGCAACCAACGGCCTATCTTTGGGGTCCTGTGTAAGGTCCGGCCGGTCCGGACCTCCGGGTGGAGTGGGATGGACTGGCTGCGGGACCCGGTCCGCTGCAGTCAGCAGGAGTAAGGGGCGGAGTGATGCACGCTGGTGCGCCTAATCTCGTCCTAGTGGGAGACATAGCTTCGGACCGCGCACTGCCAGGGGCTGCTTTCCCGAGCCAGGAGCCCCCTTCCAGGGGTTTGAGCTGCGCTACGCAGCCAGCGAGAGGGCCCCGAGGACGGAGTCAAAAGGTCAAATTTTACCTGTCAGGCTTGTGACAGCGTCGCCACGGGACTTGCAGAATCTGAACTCGGTACCTATCCATCAGGAGGTAGGAAAGGGTGTCTAGGCAGGGGCTGGAAACCTGATAGAATCAGGGTGAACTTGGGGGAATTGGAGGGAGGTCAGTGATTAACGTCTTAAGTGGTTATTAGGAGCAAGAATGCTAGAAAGGAGTGGGCGAGTTATGCGCTCTAGTGCTCAGGGAAATCAGAACAAAATAGACTTTTCAGATTGATATTTATGATTTAAGACTTATACGAGCCTGTTATACGAGCTATTACACAGCTTTTTATTATATTGCACATCACCATTTATGAAGGCAGAGCTCTTAAGAAGTAAAGCACTAAGATTAAGGAAATAGTAGTTGTGTTCAGTGCATCACACTGTAATACAAGTATTTGCAAAATAAAATTAATGTACACATTTAGGTGGACACTGCTCAGGTGCAGGTCCAGTTCAGTTTTCTCCTCTTTGTGAAGACTGCCTGTGGTCTTGCTGACTACCCCATCCTTGGTTTTCTGTGCTGTATGGAAAAGAGCACTTGGGTGTAGCATCGGAAACCCTGACTTGAGCCTTGACTCTGAGTACCATCTGCCTGACTGAGGCATGTTGCTTACAATTTTGAATCTCAGGTTCTTTGTCGCTAATGTGGGGACTGATATTATATTCTTCACAAGATTGTTTTCAGGATTAAATATACTAGAATTCTACATAAATATAAATGCTTAATACCTGTATCATTGGTTTTGTCATTAGTTTCATAACTTACTTATGATATATCATGTTTTTTTCTTGCCTCTGAAAGAGACCCCTGGATTCTGAAGGATAGACCGTCTTTTTATCTTCCTTCCACATAAAGCTAGGTGTGCAAAGGTACTCACTAGATGATTGATTAAATAAAATATGTAAGTTTGAGTCACACTGGGAATGGTGAGTTAGTTTGAAAAGGAAATCTCAAAATCAAACCTTTGTTGGATATATATATATACATACACACAATATGTACATTTATATGTGCATATATATTTATATATGGAGAGAATGCTTAAGAATGGAATGCAACCATTTTTCTTGGGAAGAAACAATGTAGCACTCCCTTCCCCCCAAGTAAATCATCTTTCTAGAACATACATCTCATAGGTTATAGAAGAGATGTTTCCTTAAGTTATGAGTAAATACACTGGAAAAGCTCTCCTAGGGCTATGTTAAGACAGCAGATGAAAAAATTCTACCTGTTGGTAATATTTATTTTTAAAAGTGATATACCAAAGTCTAAGATCAACTCTATAGTCCATGGCATTATATAACAGAATACAGATATATTTTAATATTGTTTCAATCTTTTACAAACTTTAGTAAAAGCTGAACAGTGGACTTTCTGAGATGTGAAAGCTGGTTGTACTTTTTGTTCTTTTAAACCAAGATTTTCTTTGAAGAGAAAATTGAACTTTAGTAGATGCACTGTGGAGAGCAAATGGAAACCAGGATTCAAGAGCTTGTACTTCTGGTACATTTCTATTCTTTTGTGTTGTCTTACTTAGGTAATTTTCTTGTTCTCTTATTTTAGAACTGGGAAGGAATCCTGGGGCAGAAATCAACTTAATGGAATAGTGAGAGGGATTTTAAAAAATGAGTTGCTCAGGGGTTTGTCTTGATTGCTCAGAATTTCACTTCACACATTGAAAGTGTTAAATGTGACAGTATTTTTTTAATATTGCTTCACAGTGGTGACAGTGCCTGCTACCATAGTGGGCACTCAATACATTTCTATGCAATGAATTCATGATCAAACAAGTTAATTTTGGAATGATATTTATAATGAATGCATTAATTATCTACTTACCCTCACTATCTAATAGTTAATTCTTTAAATCTTTAAGGACATTTTTGTGTTTGAAGGAATTTATCCTTAATTATCTTTTAATTAGAAAATGTACATCTTCCATTTCCTTGCAAATTCTAATGTTAACTGTGATACTTAATTCATCTTAGGTAATATTATTTCCATTGTTTTAATTTTGCAGATATATTTTCCCTTGATATAAAGGATCCATGAGGCTTTAAGATTTATTGGTGTTAAAATATAGTGTTACAGATAACCTGGTTTGGATCACTATTAAAACAAGATTGAATGTAGGTTTTTCTCTTCCTGTGTAGCTCATTTTTGTGATGATGCAAAAATCCAAGGATCTTTTTAGTTAGAAGAGATTTTAATGAAACTGTCTTATGATAGTAGGGTTTTTGAGATATTTTAAGACAAGTACTTTACCTTCTTTGTGCTTTGTCAAATTTGCCACCAAATACTTAAAAAAAACAAGTCAAGGTATTGAATCTTGTGACATGGCACTATTGTTTTTGTTATTTGAAATGACAGTGAACTTTATTTAAAAAATGTCAAACTTTTATAATGATATAAAATTTCAATTCTCATGATGGTGTTTTAATGTTATTGTTCTCTAGCAACATAATCATTATGGTATAAAAAGATTTTTTAGTGCTGTAACTATATATTATACCTTAATGCTTCTATTGATATCAGAATCAACTGGTGCTATGTTGAAACCATCAATCTGCAAAGTTTTTTCTTTATGATTAGTTCTAGCTTTAATTTTATGATTGCACAGTGAAGTAGAGAAGGGACAAAAGAACTATTTAAAACTAAAGGACCTATATATATTAGTACTTCAAAGATTTAAAAAAAATTATGATTCTAGGGCCAGGCATGGTGGCACACTCCTGTAATCCCAGCACTAGAGAGGCTGAGGAAGGAAGATTGTTGCAAATTCGAGACCAGCCTGGGCTACAAAATGAGCTAGAAGCCAGCTCAAACTACACAGTGAGACTCTGTCTCAGAAAGACAAAAAAAAAAAAAAAAAAGAGAAAAGAAAAAAAGAGTTATCCTATGCTTTTCTCTTACAAAAGCTAGCCTTTGAAGAGTACTGAAAAATTGAATAGATAGTGGGTTTTCCTGAGGTTTTTGTTCCTCTGGTATTTCACCAGTTAATTTTATATTTACTATTATTTTATGATCTTTAGGAGTGATTGCTGAAATTACCAAAACTTTTTGGGGGGGCTTAAATCATATCAATTTTGATTTTTTAAGGAATGTAATGAAGTATATATGTGTATTTTTGAGCATTGGACCATCCCAAGATTTCTGGATTAAACTTCAATTTAATTACTTTAATTACTTGCTGGATTTAATTTATTTATATTTTGTTTATATAGTTTCAGATCTGGGAAAGGAAAGCAGATTGATCTACAATTTCTTTGTGCTATCTGTCTAGTTTTTTTTGTTTTGTTTTATATTTTGCAGTAATAGGGAATCGAACCCAGGTTCTCATGCATGCTAAGCGACTGCTCCAGCCCTGAGCTACATCTCCAGCCATTTTATTCAGTTTTGATATTAGAATTGGTTTAGCTTTGAAGATAATCTAATACAATTTTAACCTTTTTTCTGTTCTCTGGAATCATTTGAATGATAAGAAATTACCTTGCTATTTGTTTTAGGAAAGTTATAGAATATGCTTCAAAATTATTTGGGCTTGCTGATATTTGGTCATCTTTCTTTGTCTTCCATGGTTCTTGATTTGTTTCATTTCCTTTCGTTCTTGATTAATTTGAGAATTTATATTTTACCAGAAAATCATGCATTCATCTAGACTGATGGTTCTTTGATAAGAAATTATATAAATTACTTTCTTATAGTTATTCTAATGTCTTTCGTGACCTTGGACATTTTGGTTTTTCTCATTGCTACTATGAACTAGTTAAGTAAAATATTAACATAAACATTTCTTATCCAATCTAATTATCACAAATTCTAGTAACATTGCTTTTTATAAAAAATAGAAAGTAAACATTCTCAGACTCATGAAGTTGATAAAATTTGAAAGATCCCACAGTCCCTATCATTTCCTCTTAGCATTATCCCATTAATACTTTATTAAAAAGTTATTGAGTATTTCTTGTATCAGAGACATGGTATGTAAGCCCTTTATTTATATTATTTAATCCTTGGAGTATCCCTAGGCTGTAGAAATTAGTGTTCCAGGTTATGGTTTAGTAAACTAAGGCTCAGAGATACTATAACCTGACCAATAATACTTAATTAGCAAGTAATAGGTTATGGAAATGATTCTGTCAGATTCCAAGACTTGTGCTTTTATTACCAGTCTCTACTTTCAGCAAGTTTTTCTCATTATTTCCAAGTATAATACTTGCCTTTTTTTTTTTTCCCTAGGAGTGAGGATATTTCAATGGTCTAAATAAATCTATATCACAGCTTGAAAGGTCCTATAAACTGTGAACCTAAAAATACTATTGTACTAATTTTTAAAAGGATATTTGTCTTTTACATATTCCTGAGAACATTTTCTGCCCTACAATGCTATTTTGTGAGTGGACACCAGCTCCCCGCCCACAAGCTCGTGTATTCATAAGTGGGACCTGGAGAAATGACCTGAGGAGGCCATTCACCTCCTCAGTGGACCAGCCCATTAATGAGCTCATAGCTGGATGGGCGAATAGGAGGTGAGGCCCAGCTACAGGAAGTGGGCCATAGATTCCAGACTACAGATGTTTTGTAGCTTGACAGATGTTGTGTTCTACTGGTCAATTTTGGAGACAGATTTCATGGCAACAATTTGGATCTTTGTTTTTGTTTTTGTGCTGGGGGATTGAACTCAGGGTCTTGTGCATTTTAAGCATGTGCTCTTATAGTGTGCTATACCCCTAGCCCCTGGGTCTATTTTTATAATGGTCAGAAATGCTAAATTTGTCATGTTGGACCTTTTAAACATAATATATCAAATCATAGATATATGATTCATTATCTAATAATAAACTTAAATAGCACTTATTTTATTATTTTTAAAACTTTTTTTTTGTACCAGGAATCCATCTTGCCAAGCAGGTGCTATGCCATTGAGCCACATCTCTGATCCAGTACTTCTTTAAATTATAATCACTTTATACATATGGTGACATGATATCCCAATACTTCTATAAAAAGTTGCAGGCCAATAATAGAAATTTCTTTATAAAAACTGTATTTATGTTTATTTTAATAAAAGTTCTAATTTTATTCCTAAAACTGTTTTCTTTCTCTATCCCCTCCTCCATTTTCATGGAGTTTTATTTACATGCCTTAGGTAATGGCAAACTATCTCATTAGCTTATTATTACTTTATATATATATATATATATATATATATATATTCAAAGAAAATTAATAGCAAGTGAAAAATCAGTGTACACTCCTTGCTCTGCATCATTACATAGTTTCAAGAGTGTGGCATAAAATAGAAAATGTGAATTAAGCAGAAGCAAAGCCATTTAAGTGGCTCAGAGACAAAGGAGTACTTCTAGAAGCAGTATGTTTTGAGCAAGATTTTGCAAGAAGGTACAAATATATATTGAGGAAAAAAGGGTGCTATAAAAAAGGAAAAAATACACATTATTCACTGGGGAGCTATATTAGAAGAAGGAGAATTGGATGTTAACAAAAAGATCTTTTGAAGGGTGGTTACGCAGGCACTTGGCTGGTGTGGTGAAGGGATATTTAGGGAGTAGTGATTGGTGGATTTAGTGAGATGTAGATTCAACTTTGCTACATGCATTTTGCCTGGATATTCTGACATCTCCTAAGAAAAAAGTTAAAGAGAAAAGAGAAGGTACTTGTACTAGAGGAAATTACAATTTTGCTAATGGGGTAAAGCAACAGGAGCTCTGGAAGCCTTTAAGAGTGGCTTGGGTTTTACAAGGTGCATTAGGGTGGAACCTGTGGAGATGCTCCTACATTATTCTGCCTCTATCCTGTGTTCAGGAAGGAGAGTTCTGAGATGTGGTCAAATTGAGCAGGTGGCTATGTTTCAAAAATCAGTTTTTGTAGCTCTGTATAATCAATTAGTGGAAGAGCTTTTCCCCACACAAAACTACTTTGAATTACTTTATAAAAAATGGGCTGCCTAACATCTGCTCACAACTAACAATGAATGGAAAATCACTGATTTGTTCTTGCAGGCATCATTCAGTGTCAGTAACTTAGGTCTGTTTCCAGTTTTATAGTAAATTTTTATGGTGAAACTAAATTTAGGAAGCTGTTTATTCCATTTATTTTTAAAATGGAAAGCAAGTATGGATATACTAGAGTAATGACATTCTTTTTCTGCATCAAAATATCAAAAAAGTACTAATGACTCCATTTTATTACTGTCACTTTTTTTTTTTTTTTTGAGACAGGGTCTCACTATGCAGTTCAGGCTAGTCCTGAACTCACTATGTAGTCCAGGCTGGCCTTGAACTTGCAGTGATCCTCCTGCCTCAATCTCCCAAGTGCTGAAAATAACAGGCATGAGCCATTATGCCCAGCCATACTGTCACTTTCAAAATAAAAGAAAGAATGATATCAAGTTATGTATGGCAACATTTTGTATTATATTAAACATAGTATAGTTTTATAATTCTTGATATGGTAAATCAGGTTTTGCTTGTATTGCATCAGTTTTTGTCTATCTTGGTCAGACCTAAAAGATAGAATTTTCAAATTATTGTTGCCATCTAATAAGTCCTCTGGCTTATTGGTTTTATATATGCACAAAAAGTAGCTTTTGTTTCTTCTCTTTCTTCTTTTTTTCATCTGCCTCTTTGCTACTTGCAGACCTTTCTGTGATTTCCACAGTCTCTTCTAGTCTTCCAATGGGAAATTTTTTGAGTCTTTGCTTTCATGGATTGACATTTGAGGCATATTTAAGTGCCTTACCACATGCGTTGGTTTATGTGGGTTTTGACCAAGCTGGATTGGTGGTAGATCTCTATAAGGCACCAGGACAAAAACAACAGGAATCCTGAGGTCTGGAGTCAGGTTGGGTTGCAGTTGTCCACTTGTCTGTTGGAAAGACTGTCCTGGAAAGACATTGTTTAAGGGATAGCTCTCTAAAGCTGCCCGAGCTTTTGTGTTCTGATTCTCTTTTGTCTGGGGAAGAACTTCTGTGAAGTAAGGTTTCACTCCTGTTATGGTGTTGATTTCATATGCATTGTACCTGTCAGCCAATGCTCTCCCTGTTAAAATGGGCTGGAAAGCAGTGGCTCCTGAGATGCCCTTAACGAAGTTGTTGAGGAGACAATGCCAAATCCCACCACTTATTGGATTCAACGTGACCTGGGGCCATAAGCTGGCCAGGCTCCTGAGAGCTTCTCGGTTCCATGCTGAGGCAGGAAATTCACTTCCAGTATGATAGAGGTGAGAAAAGTAAACACTAAGAGTGATGTCTGGATACATCATCAGGAAATTGTACATTTTGCTGATGCAGCAGTGGTTAGCTTCATTACAAGGGGAGTTGTTCGAATAGAGAATGATATGCTGAATGCTGCTGTTATTGTGTATGGCTGAGTCAAGATAACCATTCATCTCAAATAGCATTGATTCTGGGTGGGTGTGATTCCCAGTGCAATTGCTAGCATGTCCTTTTTGCACCAGCCTACCGGATAAAGTTTTTAATTCATAAAATGTGAGGTGTTTTGTTGAAGGATATATTGGCTCATAAAGGAATCCAAAAATTTGATGAAATTCTGTATAGGGAACTCTTGCTTCCTCACCTGTCCGGATATGGTAAGGACAGTTAATGCAGTCTAGAGAGAAGTTTAACCAGTGATAAGGCTTGACTATTGTTCCACCATGTGCAAGATATTCCTCATATAAGGGCTCCATTGCTAGTGTTATTTTCTTCTAGCTGCTAACCTAAACAAGGAGGAGAAATTATATATAAGACTATTGCAGGAGAAACCCAAAGACAATGCATTTAGTAAGTCTTGTCTTTCCTTAAGGGAGGTAGAATATGTGTAACAACTATAATAGCATTTTTGATTCTAAAAGACAGTGACATACATGAATAGATTACAAACCCAGGATTCATTTTTATTCATTGAGATTCCAGGAGGATAGGAAAGGAATAGAGAAATGCAGAATATAACTTCATCTGTTTTGTGGATTCCAAATCAGTACAGCAAATGAATTAATAGTACAAGTTCTAGAAACAAATTGCCTTGTTTTAAGTCTGAGCTGTACCACTTAACCAGCTTGGTGGCCTTTGGTAAAAACTCCTAAGAACCATAGCTTCCTTGTCTGTAACATGGAGATTGTAATAGTATGCACCTCATAAGGTTACCTTGGGGCTGAACAATGAAACAAAAATAAAATGCTTTATTATGTGCCTGACAACTAGTTAAAGCTCAATAAATACGAGTTCTTAGCAATAATAGTACAAATCTCAAATCTGGATTATTCAGGTTTATAAAAGTCCGTAGAAATAAGCAAGAATTTTGCATTTTGTTCATGATTGCTTCCTTTGTCTGTTCCATAAATGTAAGTAGCATAATACATTGTGCAAAGGTTTTGAATGTGCATTTTTTTTTTTTGGTATAAACTCATGACCTCACACTTGCCAGGCAGGTACTTGTGCCACTGAGCTAAACCCCCAGTCATTATAGAAGTTTTTAAAAATTACTACTGTGGAAAGCAAATCTGTGTTTTTTAGAATATTTCAAGCCATATTTTCTAGTATATTAAATCACAAATGTTAAGATTTTTTCCTTTAAAAATTTATTCAATTATCATTGTTTCTAAGCAACTATCCAAGGCATTATAATACAGTTTTAAAAACATTTCAAATGAACATTTATTAGGTATATTTCTTGAAAAATTTTAAAATACTAATATGTAAAGTAGAAAAAAGTCTCATCAGTTTATAGATCAATTGCTGATAACAAATGTATTTCCCTCAGTCTTGATAAATATATATAAATAAAATATATAACAAATAAAGTTATGTACTATACTCTGCTTTTTCACTTAGTATTGTATCATAGCATTTTCCTGTATCATTAAGCATTTTTCATAAAACATAATATGCATTCTAGTGTTTTCTTATATAACTGTAACATTTTAATTTTTCCTCTTAATTAATATAAATAATATGTTGATGAATGTTTTGTGAATAAACTTCTATATCTTTAATTCTTTTTAGTGTAAATTATGATAAGTTATAGTATTAGGTCAAATACTGTCAAATTGTTTCCTAGGAAAGTGTACTACTATTATCAGATTTTCTCTCAGTGATGTTTGCACACCATTGCCAATTCAAGAAATAATCATTGATGTATTTTTGTTGTTACAATGTATACCTTTTCTATTCTTAGAAACATTGAGCATATTCCATATATGATAGTAAATATAGTATTTATTCTATCAAATGTTCTTGATCCCTCACATATTTTTTTGAAGTTTTCTTTATTGATTTGGAAAAGCTTTTTATATATCAAGACTATTATCTATCACATTTCTTGTAAATATTTACTTGGTTTATAAAGATTTCTAATTATACTGGTATTTTAATTGCACCAAATTTTACATTTTATGCAGTTCAATCTTTATCTTAGTTATTTTTCTTCCTTTTTTATTTAGAAAAACCTTCTTTATGAGAGTACAATTAAGTGTTCCTCATATTTTCTTCTGGTATCTATGGTTTCACTGTTTATACTTAATTTTGTCCAGGCAGCAAAACAGACAAGGGAGAAAATACAATGAGATAAACTGACTATTGCGACAAAATATATTTTTCACTTTTCAAAATACAGTGTTCACATCCCAGGTATTTATTGTGTCTTCCCATATAGGAGCATTTTGATCAACTTCTGTCTTCTTTAACCTGGATCAGCTTAATCACTGCTCTATTTAATACACCTTGTATTTGTTTGACTGAAAACATAGAGAATCCTGTGCTAACCCTCACCTGGGCAGAAAATATTTTAAGACCACTAGGATATAATATGGCTTTATGCATATCACCATCTCCCTAGTGGTTAAGATCCTCAAAGTAACTCTGGTACTACATACCCATCACATTTTAGATTTTTCTTAACCTTTGCCATATTATTAGCTCAATCCAGGAAATGAGATGTTTGCTTCAGCTTCTCCCTTAGTACTATTTTCCTGATGCAACTGAATTCCTGCCCTTGAGCCTTTCTAGTCCTTGGAATAGTTTTTCCTCCAGGAAGCTGGATTTAACCCTTGGCAATGGACCTATCCCTGGGTCAACTAACACAGTTTCCTGCTGCTTGATCCTAAGTGTTGTGTTCTCCTTGAATTTCTTCCCCTCAGCTGTCTCATCAGGAAGATCTCTCTGAATATCAAAACTTACTGAAACAAATCCTAAATTCTCAGTGTTTTCAACATTGTATCCTCAGTCTTCTTGACTCATGGATGACACACATCTGATAGGTTACTACTCAAATTACAAATTCAATCCACCCATAGAAAATTTGCAGTTCAATTTGGCTAAAATGTTATGGAAATTATACCAAGAGAACCTTTCTCCTTTTATCATTATTTTTAAAGCTGATTTATATGTGGAGTTAACTATATATAATACTGTCATAATTACCTTTTAGGAAAGCAAAGATCTTAAGATAAAGATGGCAAAACAGAAGCTTACAGATTGCTTTACTGAACCTCTCTTCCTTATACACCCTGTGCTATGTTTATTTTAGCCAGAACTACAGAAATTGTGCATCATTATTGTCTTTAGAGAGCCTGGCAACCAGTGGTGTTGATACAAAATGGAGGGAATTCTGGAGTGACCTTTTATTGATGACTTTCCACTGTCAACCAACTTTGCTTCCCTGTTGATGAAGTCCTCACTTTTTTTTTAGTGTCTTTTTAGGCTTATTTGATCATCCTCATTTGAAGATGAAGCAGGAAAGAACTCCTGTCCCCTTTTGGGCTCTTATAGATTTCACAGTATATTGTATGACTATCTTGCAGACTATCTTGTATTGTTAACTTTTGGTATCTGTTCCTTTATTCTCCCTAACCAGGCAGAGATGTGCCCTGTGTAGCTCAAGGGCCTATTTTAGTGACTGTGGTTGGTTCTCAAACCAAGTGGGTTAAGACTTGTTTCCCCAGCTACCTGTGTCCCCACTACCTACTCCTTTTGCTTCTGTGTTGTGCTCGGGAAGTATGTGTTCCCTTCTGTAGAGCAGATCTACTGGCATGGAGAACTAGAGGTCTGAGGAGCCCAGCCATTGAGTGCCCCTGAACTAGGGCCATAGAGGTGGGGTAGGTTGGGATGGGGAGCCTTCCTCAGTTTATCATAAATGAACCGCACTGGGAGCACAGTCTGCTCTCATTTCACCCAACCAGGACTTAGTGAGTACTGTTAAAGCTCAGTTTGCACCGAGGAATTGGAGAATAGAGTTTGTCCTTAACAATCTGTATACAATCTGTTAGCAGCTAAAAACAAATGTTAGTGGTTATAGTTACCATCATTTTCTTTCCAGGCTTGGATCAGATTCCAGGTATTATAGGAGATGGTCCATTTCGTTTTCTTTGTCCTCTTAAGTCCCAGGCCCTGTTTCAAGTAGCTTTGGAGGTCAATTGTGCGGTAAAGATTTCTCCTTCTATATTGGTTCAGGATTCTTTTTACAGTTTGTGTCCATTAGTTCACTTGAACTTCGCTGTCCAAAGTTAGAAAGCCCTTGCTGAGGTGTGGCTGCCTCTAAGAACACTGTTGAATTGGTGCCATGGTAACGTTTGCAAAGTAGCTACTGCTAGGATACAGCTCTGCCACTTATTACTTTATTTGCATATGAAGCCACCTGTTCCAAAGATGAAAATATACATGACTGCATATTCTGGTCTAGATAAAAGGGTGGTAGCTGACTGTTCAAATGAGCGTGTTGGGGTTTTTCTCCCTGTGGCTATAAGAACCTAGTCTGAGCCCCTCTTCCCAGCACTTTGCTCCAGGCCTAGAGCAGGTGCAGACATGGTGTGTGGACGAGATCTGGTGGGTCTGTGGCCTGTGTAGATGCCAGAGCTTCTCCTAGGGAGACGACTGGACTTCTTGAGAGACAAGTGGAACTAATGGGCCCACAGCCCCTGAAGGGGAGCTTTTAGTTCTTTTCAGACCTAAGTTTTCACTGTTGGCAGCTTCTTGGCTCTAGAAGTTCCCTGGAGGCCTCTTGCTTTTGGGTTGTATGTGGTTCCTCTTAGTTTAAGTCTCACTTTGCTCCTGGACCAGTGGTTTCCTTTGCTCTGTGGTAAGTGGAAGAGCAACTTCTCCTTCTGCATTCTTTTCCCCTTACCATCTCCTAGACACCAGACATACTGATAGTTGTGATTCATTGTGTTTACTTTTTTTTTTTTTTAATACCGGGGATCAAATTCACGACCTAGTGCTTGTCAGGCAGGTGCTTATGCCACTGAGGTAAATCCCTGGCTTCTTTTCTTTTAATATTAGGGATTAAAGCTAGAATCTTTGGACTGAATTGCATCCCTCCCCTATTTTATTTTGAGACAAGATCTTACTAAATTTCTAAGTTGACCAAGCTGGGCTCAAACTTGTGACCTTCCTGTCTCAGCTTCCCGGAGTGCTGAGGTTACAGGCCGCTCCATGACCTCCAGCTTATCGTGCTTACTCTTAATCATTCCCTCATTCCTCATCCTCAGACCACTTGAAGGAATGAGTGGTGATTTGTGTATATTTCCATTAGTTACTACCAATAATTTTTTAGAGTATGTACTTTTAAAAGTAGCCCCTCAGTAGTGTTGCTTGTCTTTCCTTTCTCCTTTACCAGACTTTAGCAGCTGCTCCAGCAATGGTCCTCCCTTGTCTAGGGTCCTGCTGGGCTTCATACTTAATTTTGGTCTCTGTATTCCGTAAGGGTCTAAGCATATTCATTAACTTCTCAGCAGCAGTTTCCATTTTCAGTTTCCTTCATGCTGACTTTGGTTCTGTTGTCTCTCTTTCTTCTTTACCATGTGCCCTGGATTGTGCACTTGTTGTTCCCATTTGGCATCCTAGCTGAGTGAACTTGCAAGTATAAAACTGAAAGCTGATCATCAGAGCTTATCTCTTATTTGACTCTATTATATTTTTAATTGTATAATTTTAAGAAATGATATTTTACATTTTATAATTTTAATAATTATAAAATATTACTTGAAGAGTATTGCCAAAGTTATTCCTGGAGGTTACCATTATCCTGATTACAAAACCAGATAAAGATTCAACCAAAAAAGAGAGCTATAGACCAATCTCTTTAATTCATATTAATGCAAAAATCCTCAAGCAGGTACTGGCAAACAGAATGCAGTGAATCACCAAAAAGATCACATATAATGACCAAGTAGGGTACATCCCAGGGATGCAAGGATGCTTCAACATATACAAATGAATAAATGTAATACATTACATTAACATAAGCAAGGACCAAAATCACATAATCATCTCCATAAGTATAGAAAAAACCTTTGATAGATCCAACATCTGTTCATGATGAGCACAGTGAGAAAGAAAGTAGGAAAAAATATCATTCACAGTAACATCTAGAAAAATTAAATACTCAGGAATTAACCTAACAAAGAAGTACAGTACTCTGAAAAAGGAAATCAAAGAAGATATCAGAAAATAGAATTCTGTCTCCTGTTCCTGGATAGGCAGAACTAATATGATCAAAATGGCTATCCTTTCAAAACGGACACACAGATTTAATGCAATCCCAGTCAAAATTTCAACAGTGTTCTTCCTAAAGTTCACATGGACTAGAAGAGACCTAGAATAGCAAAAGCAATCCTGGGTGAAAAGAGCAAAGCAGGAGGCATCATAATCCTGAACCTGAGGTTAGATTACAGGGTTACTGTGATAAAATCAGCATGACACTGGCAAAAAAAAAAAAAAAAAGACATAAAAGATCAATAGAACAGACTAGAGGATGTAGAAACACATTAAGCACATTCAGCTATTTGATCTTTTGACAAAAAAGCCAAAAACTTACAATGGAGAAAAGATAACCTTTTAAATAAATGGTGTTGGGGAAACTGGTTATCTACATGCAGAAGATTGAATCTAGAACCATGTCTTTTACCATATACTAAGCTAAAATCAGAACAGATCAAAGAAATAAATTTTAAGCCAGAAACCCTTAACCTGCTGGAAGACAAGCTAGGTAAGACTCTTGAAGTCATAGGCATTCTCAAGGACTTTCTGAACAGAACCTTAGTTGTGCAGGAAATAGTTCTGAGAATTAACAAATGGGATCACATTGTATTTTGATAGCTGGGCAAGGTGTTGCACACCTATAATCCCAGCACTCGGGAGCTGAGGGAGGACGATCATTGTGAGTTCGAGACCAGCCTGGGCTACAAATTGAGCTCAAAGCCAGCCTGAACTGCTTAGCAGGACCCTATCTCAAAAAAGATGAAAATAAATAAATGAAAATTAAAATCAGGGATGACAATGTGCAATGTATGTACCATTGTTATCCCCACTGATGTACTTTAAAATTTTGTTGTAGTTTTTTTCCTCCTTTTTTTTCTTTTTATCTATCAATAAAATGGATTTGGAAAAAAAAAAGGAAAAGAAAAGAAAAAATAAAAAGCTTTTGAACAGCAAAAGAAACAACCAACAGAATGAAAAGACAAGTTACAGAGTAAGAGAATGTTTTTGCCAGTGATTGCTCAGATAGAGGGCTTACTTTTAGGATATAAAGAACTCAAAGTGCTATTACCCCCCCCCCCAATAAAAGACCCAGTCAAAAAATGGGCAAGTGAAATTAATAGACGTTACAGAGAAGTACGAATGGCCAATAAATGCATGAAGAAGTCCTCGACATTGCTGGCCATTAAACAAATGTAAATTAAAGCAACATGTGATTCCATCTCACCTCGCAAAGAATGACCGTTATCAAGAAATAAAATAATAACAAATGCTTCTATGCTCTTGATGGAAATGTAAAGTAGTATCACCACATGGAAATCAATTTGTATTTCCAAAAGCTGAACAATTTCTCAAAACATTTTCTCAAAAAGTTGAAACTAGAAATTCCATTTGACTCAGCTATTCTTCTTCTAGGTATCTTTCCTAAAGAGTTGAAGACATCATATTATAGTAATACATACCTATCCATGTTTATAGCTACACAATTCATAATAGCTAAATCTTGGAAGTGGCCTATATGTGTATCAACAGATAGATGAATAAAGAAAATGTGATATTTACACAAATAGGGAAGTACCACTCTGCCATAAAGATAAACTTGACTCATTTGTAGGAAAATGGGTACACCCCGGGGGCCATAATGTTAAGTGAAATAAATCAGAAACACAAGCTTAAATATCACATGCTTTCTATTATATGAGCAGCCCAAAGTGTAAAGAGAGTGAAAAATAAAAGATAGATGAGCAATAAGGAGATAGATCTTTCTCAAGGGGGAAGGAAATAATGAGGGGGAGGGCAAGGAGGAGAGGGAAGGGATAGGGAAATGAAAAAAGGAGTGAGCTGTGCTGTGCATGTGTGCTGGCTCCACACAAGGAATGAGGTATGTGAACATTTACACTGCAAACTTGTACAAAAAAAAAAAAAAAAAAGGGCGGGACCAGAGATGGCTGAGGGGGAAGAGAGAAAAAGGAAAGGGGATGAAGACAGGCATTATGAAGTACAGTATTATGTACATCACCAACTCCCCACAAGGAATGCAAACATGTACTAATAAAAAAGAATAATGGCTAAAAAGTTAAAAAAATGTATTAAGTATGACTTATAAAAGTGTACTTATAAAAAGCTGTCCTACCCAGGTGTGGTGGTACACACCTATAATTACAGCATACTAGGACCGAAATAGGGTCACAAGTTTGAGCCGAGCCAGAACAATTTAGCAGTTTAGTAAGGTCCTGTCTCAAAAAAGAATTTGTTTTGTTTTGTTTTGTTCGTTTAGGCTAGGGTTGTAGCACAGTGTGAAGGCCCTGGACTAAATTCCCAGTACATGAAAAATGAACCAACCAACCAACCAACCAACCAACCAACCAACCAACCAACCAACCCTCTTTAGATAGCACTGTAGAAAATGATTAGCTATCTGACAGATTCGGTGAGGGTAGGAAAAAACAGAAAATGCCTTCATAATCTCCTGTAGCTTCAAGCCATGTTTATTGTGATCTTCACTGGGGAGGGAACCAGGTACTAAGTGAAAGGTACAGTAAGAAAGGTTAAATCTTAAATCTAAAGAAATGAGAAAAATGAACCTCAGTGCACTGTCATTTGAACCAGTTGCAGTTTTTTTGGTGAGTGTTTTAGTTTTTGAGACAGTCTTGCTGTTTGCTTCAAGCTGTTCTTGAATTTGCTATGTAGCCCAAGTTGGCCTTGAACGCAAAATCTTCTGCCTTAGCCTCTTGAGTTCTAGATTTTAGGATGATTTTAGGGATAAGCATCTCATGTAGCCAAAACTAAAAAAAGAAATTTAAACGTTTTGTTACATAATAATTGTGCATATTTATGGGGGTAAAATCTGATATTTCAGTGCATGTGTACAATGTGAATAATCAGATCAAGGTAATTGATATAACCATCACCTCAAATATTTATGATTTGTTTGGGTTGGGAATATTCAAAATCCCTTTTACTATACCCCACCCCCCAGGGCTGAGCCCAGGGCCTTTATACTGAGCTATATCCCAACCTTTTAAAAAATGTTTTGAGATAGGTTTTCACTGAGTTGTCCAGGCTGGGCTCAAATGTGTGATCTTTCTACCTCAGCCTTCTAGAATGATAGAATTACAAGGCATCAGTAGTTAGTTTGTAAAACACTATTCTTTTCAACCGTAGTTACCCTACTGTAGAACATCAGCAGTTACTTCTTCCGGACAATTATAATGATCTCACTATTCTTTAACACACTTCCCAGATTTTAGTAACCACTATTCTAATCTCTACTCCTATGAAATCAAGGGTTATGCAAGAATGTATACTTATCTTCCTGGGCTTAACTTACTTCATTTAACATAATATCCTCCAGTCCTATTCGTGTTGCTACAAATAACAAGATTTCATTCTTTTTAAAGGCTGAATAGTATGTTATTGTGCAACGCCACATTTTCTCTCTCCTTTTGGCCCATGGAAGACATTTGCATTGATTTTCTATCTTAACTGTTGTGAACAGGGCTGCAGTAGATTTGTGAGTGTAAAGGTCAGACACACTGATTCCATTTCTTTTGGGTGTACACCCTGCAGCCGCATTGCTAGATTTTATGGTAGTTCTATTTCAAAAATTTTTTGCAACCTCCATGCTATTTTTCATAATTATTATACTGATTTACATTCCTGCCAACAAGAGAGTTCCCCTTTCTCCATATCTTTGTGACAATAACCATTCTAACTAGAATGAAATGATTTGTGATTCCTTGTGGTTTGCATTTTCCAGATGATCAGTGATACTGAGCATTTTTCTATGTACTTGTTGGGCATTTGCCCATCTTCCTTTGAGAAATATATATTTTTAGACTATATGGCCACTTAAAAATTGGATAATTATTACTAGTTTTTGTATTCCAGTTCAGTTTCTTATGTATTCTGGATATTTGTCTCTTGTCAGATGAATAATTTGCAAATATTTCCTCCTGTTCTGCAGGTTGCTTTTTCACCTTGTTGATTATTTTCTGTGCTGTGCTCACTTTTGCTTTTGTTGCCTGTGTATGCAGCATCATAGTGAAGCATTTCCCCTAGGTTTTCTTTTAGAAGTTTCATAATTTAGGGTCTTACATTTAAGTGTTTGATCCATTTAGAGATTTTTTTGTACACAGTCACCAGCATTTTTAAAAGGTTGCCTGTTAGCTGCAGGAAGGCTCTAAGGAGGGTTAACTTTGCAAAGTCCCATGTAGATTGCGCAGAGTAACTTTAAAAACTGATTGTGGTTCCTGTCAAATATGGAGATGTTTGGAAAAAGCATCTAGCTTCTGAAATAGGCTCCCTTCTTTTGTCTTTTGTTAATCTGCCATGTTTCATTTTTGTTCAAGTGAGTTATGATATATGTTATCGATATAAAACTATTCACAAGACCAAATTTCCCTAAAATTATCTACAATTTTAAAAAGCCACTACTGAGTGTAACACTTCAGTAAATCACTAGTTGGTGTTCTGAATGCATAATTTGGGATCTATTCAAGATAGCTTGTGTGTTGCGAGTCTGCAGCAGATGAGGTGATTTTTTTTTTTTTTAGTGGCAGGAAGTAAAATAATTTATATTTTATTGCTAGAATTTTAAACTTTTATTTGAAACATACTGTGCTCGATTACACACTTCATTGCTTTTGTTGTGGTTTGCTTGACAGTCTGAATAATTTCCAGATTTATGTATCAGTAACCAACTACCTGAAAATGGCACTGAACTTAAGAAGGAAGCACGAAATAAAGAAAGTGTTCAGGTTTAATATTTTTCAAGGAGTTCACTAGGTAATTAGATGAGAAAGATAGGAGGTGTTGGGGTTGAGGAGAGACCAAAAAAAAAAAAAAAAAAAAGCAAAGAACAGATCTTCTAGGTTGGGCTAGGTTGGGGCTATAAACCAAAAGGCCACAGGGTGGCAGCACAGTCTTAACAGCAGGGGATGTCCTGTTAGACCACTACTCCTGTCTCTCAGAACTCCTGGTTGGTGTCTTCCATTAGGTTAGTGGCAAAATGTTTATAATTAAAGGTGACTTCTAAAATTTAGACCAAGGAAAAATACAAGGTGAAGGCATCATCTTTATTTTTTAATTTCTTTTATATTTTTATTTGTTTAAATTTTATTTAAAGAGGGGGGAAAAACAAACAGAAAAAAGGGTAGAAACAATACAGAATTTCAAAAAAAATAAACAGTAAGAAATCACTAGTTGACACATTATATATTGCCTTCTTGGATATAGTTGTTCAAGTTACAAAATTAAAGCATACAAAGTGGGCATTCAAACAGTGAGGCTGCAAACAGTTCTGTTCATCGATCCAACATAAACTTAGCAACATGGTTATCAATCCTACACACTTAAATATACATGTAGTTATATCCCTTAGAGCACTTTACTTTTCCTCCTTTTGCTTTTTAAGTCCATTATCTGTTTAGTTATATCATGTTTCAGGTTGCTCAGTACCTTACTGATCTATTTGGTTGTTGTTATTTACTTTTTAAAAAAATTTTATTTATTATTTTTTATTTTACTTATTTATTTATTTATTTTATTTATTTTAACAAGACAGGACAAAGCCAATTGAGGCAGTGCAGTGAAATTGGTATAGAACCTCACAGCAGGTTACTGGGATAACAGCAATAGGTACAATAGTATATCTGGTTTTCTTTACAATAGTTGTTCCTTCAATCAGGTAAAGCAATATCGAAGGAAATACCGAAATTATAAAAACAGAATATTGAATAGAGCAACACCATTGGTCAGAACAGAGCAAAACAGAGATAAAAATATTTGCCTTCAAAGAGATGGCAGAGGAAAATCCCCCTTATTTGCTATATTGTCTATAGTCAAACTTGCAAGACATTCAGATCTCTGGCTCTCACTTGCTAGTATGTGTGAGGGGGAAAATGGATGTTTGATTCTTAGCCCAGTGGGCTTACAGCCGCCTACCAGAGCGGTGAGCTGGCTGCCTGTTTTCCCAGAGCCCCCAGTTACAACATGGCGCGGATCTCAGGAAAAGCTGATATGGTTCTCTTTCGGGGGCGACTGTGGCTTGGGAGGCCACAGCCACTTAGCAGAGCAGCGTGCTGGCTGCCTGTTTTCCCAGCCCATCTTTATTTCTATATAGATAGCCTGAAGAAGGCTTCAAACCCAATTTAAATTTCTAAACCATCACCCTCATTTTTAAGAAGTGAATAAAAAAATTTTAAAAATAAAATTATTTTATAAAAAGCAATAAAAGCATAAGCCCATTTTCCCTTTAATTAGTTCAACAGATACAAATAATGTGTAAAAATTTAATGTTTTATTTGTTTATTTTTAATGTATAAACATTTTAAATTACATTTCAGTAAATGTAAACAGAGCACTTATCTATTTTTACTTTTGTTGCCCGTATGCCTGTACTTTTGATGTCATATCCAAGAAATTGTTGCCAAGACCAGTGTAATAAGGCTCATATCCTGTTTTCTTCTAAAAGTTTTAGTTTCAAGTCTTAACCTTTAGATCTTTAATCCATTTTTAGGTGATTTTTGTGAATGGTGTGAAATAAGGGTCCAGTTTCATTTTTCTGCATTTAAACTATCTAGTTTTTTCAACATAATTTGTTGAAGAGACTCTCCTTTCTCTGTTGTGTAGCTTTGGCACCAGCACTGAGCATCATTTGACCATATATGTCTAAGTTTATTTCTGGGCTGTCTGTGCTGTTTTATTGGCCTATTTATCTATCATTATATAAATAAAGCAGAATAAACATAATATAGAAAATGGAAAGAATTACAAAAAGTATATATGCTGTTTATTGAAAGTTTATATATGTATGTATATATCTATACAAAATTAAAGTAGAGAATCACCATTCCTCTCATTATATCCCACCACTGTAACTAAATAAAAAAGTTACAAGGGAAATAGTGAATCTTCATGTTACAGTCCTGTATAGACACATTTTGTGTATTCATTTTTAAAGTTTCAGTTTTGACCAGCCAACTTTTCTTATTTTATCTACATTGCTAGTGTATACTAACCATCACATATAATGTGTAATGTATTAATATATACATACAGTAATGTCTATACTTTAACCTTGTTGGTTAAGTTTATTCTTGGGTGTTTTATTCTTTCTGATAAGTAGAAATATTGTCTGTTTCTTTTTGGATAAATTGTTACTGGTGTAGAGAGATACATCAAAATTTTAGACAAAATCAGTTTTGTGTGACTTTATTGAATTTGTGGAATCATTAGAAATTTTTCATATGACATCATGTCTTGTATAAATAAAATAATTTTATTTCTTCCTTTCAATTTGGATGCCTTTTATTTCTTACTCTTATACCTAGTACCTCTAATGTTATGTTGAGTAGAAGTGAACTTCTTTGCCTTGTACTGGATCTTAGAAGGAAGGCTTTTGGGTTTCTCCTCACTGATTATGATATTAGCTATGGACTTTTCAAAATGGCCTTTATTGTATTATAGGGCTTTCCTTCTATATTTATCTTGTTGGGGTTTTTTATTGAAAGAATGTTGAAATTTATCATGCTTTTTATGCACCCATTGAGATGATTATGTAGTTTTATTCTTCGTTCTGTTAGTGTGCTGTATTATCTTGATTGATTAGTGTAATGTTAAACTAACCTGGCGTACCAAGGATACATCCCAGTTGGTCATGGTGTATAATCTTTTAGCTGTGTCAGTAAATCTGGTTTGCTAGGATTTTATTGAAGAGTTTTACATCAGTTGACTGTAGTCAGTCAGTCTTTGTTTCTTTCTTTCTCTCTCTCTCTCTTCTTGCTTTCTTTCTCTCTTCTGGCTTTGGTATCAGAATGATACTAGGGAATGATGAAGAATTTAAATGCAAATATAATTTACTGAGCAGAGAACATTTACTGAATGCCCACTTTATGCCAGAAATTCTATATGCCTTATATCCCTAAAAGGCATTGTGATAATTTCTATTATACAGATAAGGAAATTTAGGCTCAGAGTTGGTTGCTCAAGATCACATAGCTAGTAATTGGCAGAGTTTGGATTTGAACCCCAAACTATCTAATCCCAGAGGATATTCTCTTTCTTTTATATTCTCTTTCTTTCTTTTATACTATAAGCCCTCTATCCCACTTTTTAAGCAAAATAAAATAATTTCCAGTATTATTGCCAGACTTTAAGATAAATGAGAAAAAATCATATTGTAAAACTAAGATGCTACTAAAGTTAAGAAAAGGAAGAAAATGTATGAAAAGTATGTCATGATAAGAGTCTGTGAAGAAATAACTGAAAATGTTTCTGGCAAAGAGGAAAGAAAACATTTTATTTTATTGAGATATGGCTTATGTATAAAAATTTACCTGTATTAGATGTGCACTTTTGTGAGTTTTGACAAATGTACATAGTTATGTTTCAGTCAGTATAGACCATTTCTATCAGCCCTGATTTCTCTTGGCTCCTTCCCCATTGAGCATCTTCCTCTATGACTCAAAGCAAATATCTATTTGTAGCTGCCATATATTAGATCCCCCCCGCAAGGTTTTATATACAGATGCTTCTTGACTTACAGTGAAGTCTAATCCTGATGACCTCATTTTAAGTTGAAAATCTCATAGGTTGAAAGTGTATTTAATACACCTAACCTCCCCCAAACGCCACCGCTTAGCGGCACAATACGCTGGGGAGCATCATTTGTTACCCTCAGAATGGGGCAGTTGACTGAGCCACGGCTCAACGCTGCTGCCCAGTTTCTCAGAAGAGTATGGTACAGCATATTGCTAGGCTGTGAAGAGATCAAAACCCCAAATTCAAAATACTGTTTCCTCTTAATGAGTATCACTTTTATACCATTGGAAAGCTGAACAGTCATAAGTTGAATGGTTGTAGATCCGGACTCTCTAAATGGAATCGCAATGCATGAACTCTGACTTCTTCTATTTACTGGCCAGAATCATGTATTTGAGATTCACCAGTGAGATTCTGTATATCAGTAATTTTTCTGTTTTTTTAAATTAATAAACTCATTTTTAGAGTAACTTTAGATTCATAGCAAAATTGAGGGGAAAGCACAGAGCACCCCCCCCACACACGCACAAAGTCCTTGTTATCAACATCTTGCACCACAGTGACTTGTCTTAAAGTTGATGGACCTATGCTGAGCCTTCATTATTGCCCAAGTCCATAGTTTACACTCAAGCTCACTCTTTGTGTGGTCATTCTGTGGGTTAACATAAATATAATTGGGCATGAATCTTCCGTCACAGTGTCATACAAAAGAGTTTCACTGCCCTAAAAGCTCTCTGGGCTCCATTTATTCCCCCTTCCCCTTCCCTCTCCCCAGTCTCTGTAACCATTATTGTATTATTTGCCTTTTCCTGAATGTCAGACACTTGAAATTACAAACTAAATAGCTTTATTAAATTAGCTTCTTTCACATATTTAAGATTCCTTTTTTTGGTGACTTGATAGCTCATTTCTTTTTTTGTGCAAAATAATGATGCATTGTCTGGATTACTAAAGTTTATTTATTTACTCACCTACCAGAGGGCATTTTAGTGGCTTCTAAATTTTGACAATTATCAATAGAGCTGCTATTTAAATGTCCATATGCAGGTTTTTTTTAGATTTCAGTTTTTAATTCTTTCAGGTAAATACTAAGGGACATAATTGCTGGATCATATGGGAAGATGTTTGATTTTATATGAAAGTGCCAAACCGTCTTCCAAAGTAGACTTACCAACATTTCTATCAAAGCATTCCTACCAACAGTGAACATGAAATTTTTTCTTTTTTTCCTTTTTTTTTTTTTTTGGTCCTTTTGAGACAGGGTTTTGCTATGTAATTCAGGTTGCCCTTGAAAAGCTCACTTTGTAGCCGAGGCTGGCCTCAAACTCACAGTAATCCTCTTGCCTCAGCCTACCGAGTGCTGGGTTTACAGGTTCGTGCCATCACACCTGGAAAATTCCTGTTTCTCCACATCTATTCCCAGTATTTGGTGTAGTTAATGTTTTTTATTTTGGCTATTGTAGTAGGGGTAGTGGTGTCTAATTTTTGTTTGAATGTGCCATTTACTAATAACATATGATGTTGAACATCATATGACATCTCATTTGACATCTCCATTTTGGGTATATCTGTTTACATCTTTTGTCCAGCTTTTAACTGAACTGTTTATTTTCTTATGGTTGATTTTTGAGAGTTCTTTGTATATTGGGTAATAGTCATTTATCAAATAAAGCTTAGCAAATATTTCTCTTGTTCTTTGGATTGTAATCTCATTCTTTGACATTGTCTTTCACAGAGCACAAGTTTTAAATTTCAATGAAGTTCAATTTATTATTTCTTTAATGGATTGTGTTTTTGGTCTTGCATCTAAAAATTGCTTATATACCCAAGGTCGCCTAGATTTTATCCTATGTTGTCATCTAGAAGTTTTGCAGTTTTGTATTTTGTATTGAGGTCTATGATCATTTTAAGGTCTGTCTAGTTTTTTTTTAAATGTCAATGTCTAGTTTCAGTACCATTTATTGAAAAGACTATCTTTGCTGTTTTGTCAAAGAGCACTTGGCTATGTTTATCTGGGTTCTCTATTCTGTTTCATCGATATATTTATCTATTCTTTCATTAGCACCATGTCTTGATTCCTATGATTTATAGTAAATTTTATGTGTGTGTGAATACACATCTATTTTATTCATACTTAGGTAGGGTAAATTGAGTTCCAAAGATGTGCAGAGGTTATCAAATTATTGACAAGGAAGCTCTGGTGCCCCAGATGAACCTGCATTTCTAACTCCCAATCCAGAGCTTTTTCGGTGGTGTTAGTACCACTGTGGAAAAAATGAAGAGGTAAAGTCCAGCGCTGTAATGCATGCTGACTTATGAAGAGTCTTTGCTAGGTTAATTCATCTGCAGCAGTTCTTTGCTTCTAGAGACCCCAGGATAGCCAATATTGCTCTGACTGCTGCATTCTTTGGCCCTTCTGTGTGAGTGCAAACACTGCATATGCTTGCCAGCTTTCAAATCACTGGTGACCTTGTCAGCAGCCTCTGCAGTGATGGGCTCCTGCTTGTGCACAGGAAGTTTCTTGGTAGTAGGGGGTCATTATTAAGGTCAGTTTGGATCCTGACAAGCGAAGAAGAGTCTTTGAACAGTGGTGAATTATCTCAGATACCTACTTTTCTTTCGTATTTTGAAATGAGGTGGAGAGATCAATGAACAGACTAGAAATGCATCTGTTTGTGGATAACCCAGCAGTCATAATCTATTATTCTCTTGCCCTGACATATCAAAAATTCTAAGTTTATGGCTGTTTACCACACCTAATGATGACTGCATAGTTGTCAAAAGCAGTCAGTACATTTGGAGGGGTATCTGTTGTATCCACGTAATTGTCTGCATTGGTGAAATAGTTTTATATCCACTTTAAGTAGTAAGTTTTGAAGGTGGACAGTGTTATTCCTTTGATTTTGTTCTCTAAAATTGAGTTGTCTGATTTGCATCTTTGCCTTTCATATATATTTTCAAAACAGTTTGTCAGTATCCATAAAATAAGTTTCTGGATATTTGATCTAGAGATCAAATTGAGAAGAACTTACATCTGGCCTTCCTATTTAACCTCTCTATGAACATAAAATGTCTCATCATTGATTCAGTTCTTTGATATCTTTCATCAGAGTTACGTAGTTTTCCTCATATAGATCTCGTATATATTTTATCATATACACCTAATTATTTCATTGTGTTTAAATGTTTTTGTTAATAGCAGTACATTTTTAGTTTTATATTCTATCTATACTTGTTCTTTACTGATATATGGGAGAGTGGTTGAATTTTGTATTTCACCTTTGTATCCTTTAACTTGGCTTTACTATCTTATTAGTTCCAGTGTTTCTGTCAATTGTTTTGGGTGAGCATGTTACTACAGTGATTTTTTGGGCCAGGATCGAACTCATGACCTCATGCTTGCAGGGCAAGCACTTATACAGCTGAGCTAAATTCCCAGCCTGCTACAGTGATGGTTTTATTTTTTCCTTCCCAACCTATATGCTTTGTATATCCTCCTTACTTACCCTACTGCATTACTTAGGATTCCCCGTCTACTTTTTTTTTTTGTCAGAGTCTCGCTGTGTAACCCAGGCTGACCCTGAACTCGGTGAGTCTCTCCCTTCAGCCTCCCACGTGCTGGGATTACAGGCATACACCATGCCTGGCCTTCCTGTCCACTTTCGAAAAGTAATGACTCGGGGTGAGGCATCTTTGTTTTGTTGCTTATCTTAATGGGAAAGTTTCCAAGTCTGTCACCATTAGATATTAGATATGATGACAGCTGTAGGTTTTTGTAGATGTTCCTTATCGTCCAGTAATTGAAGAAGCTCTTTTCTATTCTTAGTTTGCAGACAGGTTTTTTTCTCTGAGCTGCATCCCCAGCCCTATTTTGTATTTTTTACTTTGAGATTGGGCCTCATTAAGTTGTCCAGACTGGCCTTAAATTTGATATCCTCCTACCTTAGCCCCCCCAGAATGCTAGAATTACAGGTGTGCGCCACTGTGCCCAGAACACATTAATTAATTTGTTTTCCTGGTACCAGGGATCAAACTTACAACTTTGTGCTTGTCAGGCAAAGGTGCTTACACCACTGAACTAAATCCCCAGCCCACATTAATTGAATTTTGAATATTGAACTGACTTTGTATACCTAAGATAAATACTGGGTTGTCATGAAGTGTCAGACCTTTTATACATTGTTGAATTTGATTTGATAGTATTTTCTTGAGAGTTTTTGTGTCTATTCATTGAAGATGTTGGTCTGTAATTTGTGTGTGTGTGTGTGTGTGTGTGTGTGTGTGTGTTGTGTGTGTGTGTGTAATGTCTTTGACTTGTTTTGGTGGTAGATAATAATGCTAGCTTCATAGAATGAGTTAGGAAGTGTTCTCTATGCTTTTTTTTTTTTGGTACTGGGGATCAAACTCAAGACCTTGCACTTGCCAGGCAGGCGCTTAAGGCACTGAGCTAAATCCCCAGCTCCTCTCTATGCTTTTGAGAGAGACTGTAGAGAGTTGATGCAATTTCTTGTTTAAGTGTTTCCTAGGATTTAGTAAAGAACCCATCTCAACCCACTCCTTTCTGTTTTGAAAGAGTATTAATTATTGGTTCCATTTCTTTAATAGATAAGCAGTAAGCCTGTTAAGATTGTCTGTTTCTGCTTGTGTGAGTTTTGGTAGGTTATGTCTTTTAAGGAATTGGTCCATTTCATACAGGCTATCAAATTATTGGGCAGAGAACTGTTCATAGTGCTCCTTTACTATTCTTTTAATGTCTGCAAGAACTGTGAGTCTACTCTTGCATGTCTGATATTACTAATTTAGGTCTTATGTTTTTTGCTTTTTCAGCCTGGCTTGAGGTATGATTTTATGTTTTTATATGATTGATCTTTGAACTAATTATTGATATCACTGGATTGATAGATATCTACTGCACTACTATTTTTTATTTGTGACTCTCTCTGCTCTATTTTAATCTTCTATACCTTTTCTTTTGTATTTTTAATTGAACATTTTGTGTGACTCCATTTTTTCTCCTCTCTTAGCATCTCAGGTGCCTTTCTTTCCTTCTGTTTGTCTGTCTTTCTGTCTTTTTAACTTCCTTTCATTGTTGCTTAGGTTTTGTAATTCCACTATGACTAATCCAAGTCTGTACATTCAAACCCCAGTTTATGGCTTCATGAGTAGTACAAACACATTATAATAATAAAATATTTCTTATTTCTCCTTTGGATCCCTTGTGTCATTGCTATTATTGATGTCACTTACTCATAAGCATATATATATATATATATATATATATATATATGCATATGTAATCAAATACATAATTTTGCCAGAGTATTAAAATTTTTATGTTAGATTAAGAAAAATAAAAATTTTTATTTTACTTTCATTTATTCATTCTTCAATAGTCTTCCTTTCTTTATGTCAATCCAGCTTCTAACTTAATTTAATTTTCCTTTTTTCCAAAGTACTTCTTTTAACATTTCTTTTTTTTTTTTAAATTTTATTTAAAGAGAAACAAAAGCATGTAAAGGGTAGAGGTAATACAGATTCCAAAAAAAAGATAAACAATAAGAAATCACTAGTTAATAAATTACATATTGTCCTCTTAGAAATAGTTGCTCAAGTTACAAAATTAAAGCATACAAAGTAGAGAGTCAAACAGTGAGAGTGTAGACAGCTACGCATGCATGAATCTCTGCTTTTAACATTTCTTATGGGGCAGATTTACTGGTAACAAATTTTGTTTGTCTGATAAAGTATTTTTCTTTCACTTCTGAAGGATAATTTCAGAGTAGGTGGATTTCAAACAGAATTTTAGGCTGATTTTATCCTCTTGACATTAAACATTTTCCTCCACTCTTCTTGCTTGCCTGGTTTCTTTTCTTACTTTCTTTTTTTTTTTTGTACTGGGGATCGAATTCATGACTGCATGCTTGCAAGGCAGTCACTTATGCCGCTGAGCTAAATCCCCAGCCCGCTTGCCTGGTTTCTAAAGAGAAGTAAGATGTGATTCTTACCTTTGCCTCTTTGTCCATAGTGTTTCCCTTTTCTGTGTTGTATGATTCCATGTTTTAAATTTTCTGAGGTTTGAATATCATTTGCACAATTTATTTCTTTTGTTATATCCTGCTTGGTGCTCTCTGAGCTTCTTAGAGCTGTGGCTTGAGTTCTGACATTAATTTGGGGTATTTCTCAGTCATTTGTGCTTTAATTTTGCTTCTACTCCTTTTTCTCTTTCCTCTCATTCTGGTATTCTTATTACCTATATATTGCCTTCTTTGTACTTGTCCCACAGTTTCCTCCTTCCTTCCTTTCTTTCTTTCTCTCTCTCTCTTTCTTTCTTTCTTTCTTTCTTTCTTTCTTTCTTTCTTTCTTTCTTTCTTTCTTTCTTTCTTTCTTTCTTTTTGACAGGGTCACACTTGAACTCAGTTGGCCTTGAACTCACTCTGTAGCCCAGGGTGGCCTCAAACATTAATCCTCCTGCATCAGTCTCCCATGTCCCATAGTTTCTGTTCTTTTTTTATAGTTCATAGTTTTTATTCTTTTTTGTCCCTCTGCTTTTCAGCTTTCAAAATTTCTTTTGTCATATCCTCAAGCTCAGAGATTCTTTCTTCAGTCTTTCTATTCTTCCAGTGAGGTCATTAAAGTCATTCTTTATCTCTTTTGCAGTGTTTTTCATGTCTGTGATTTATTTGCTAATTTTTCTTAGAGTTTCATGTTTCTACATATGTAATGTGTCTGTTCTTCCATGCTGACTACTTTTTCCACTAATCATAGTTGTTTTAAATTTCAGGTCTGCCAATGCCAAACTTCCAATGATATATGACTATTAAAATATGCTTTTTCATTATCTTCATGTCTTCAAACTGTGTTTTGCCTTTATAATTTCTTGTTAAAAAGGTGAGTGAACACTATGTGCTGGATAAAAGGAACTGTGGTAAATAGGCTTGTAGTGATATAACAGTCAGGTGAAGGGGAGCTGGGAAGCTTTCTTTAGTCCTAAGAGGAAGTCTTAATGTTTTATGAACCTGTGCTCTTGCATTGTGACCCTAATCTGAGCCCCTCCTCCATCCAGGTTGGGAAAATCCCAACAGGCTATGTTAAAATACTTTCTTCTGGGAATAGTCTCTGTTAAGAAGAATGGAATACTCTCAGCTATTTAAAAGTATTTCCATTTTGTGTACCCCTGCTGGAAGCAGTAAAGAGTTTTTCTCTGATGGTCACTATAAGACCTTGTGGGGTTCCCTGAAGTAAAATTTGCAAAAGTGTATCCCCCACCCCTGCCTATGATCAGGTCTTCCTTTACCCTGAGCGTCTAACAGTTCATCAGTTAGATTTCAGGTGTCCCTATCCCAGGACTTGCTTCTGTGGAGCTTTCTGCTTAGAGATTTACATTCTGGAAAGTTTGTGATTTTTCTGTATCTGCCTATCTGTCTCTCTAGTACTTTGGGGCAGTGGTTTATCCTGTGCCTTCACTATTCTAATGGATTTTAGAAGGCTTGTTATTTTCTGTTTATTCCACTTTTTACTTGGTGTTAGGATGGAATGGCAATTTCTAAGACCCTTACCTACTAGACCAATTTACTTCTTTTTAATGCTCAGTATTGTTCCATTGTACAGATATTCTATAATTCAATGATCTGTGGGTGGACATTTATATTGTTTTCTAGCATTGGCTATTATGAAAACAGCTATTTTGTTTGTTTTTTGGGTGCTGGAGATCAAACTCATGACCTCACACTTGCCAGGCAGGCGCTTATGCTGCTGGGCTAAATCCCTGGTGAAAACAGGTATTTTGAACATTTGTGTCCCTATCTCTGTGTGGACATACTTCATGTTTGTGATTTATTTGCTTAGAGTTTCATGTTTCTACATATGTAGTGTGTCTGTTCTTCCATGCTTAGAGTTTCATGTTTCTACATATGTAGTGTGTCTGTTCTTCCATGCTGTCTAATTTTCTTTTTTTTATTTAAAGAGAAAAAAAAACAGGAAAAAGGTAGAAATATTACAGAATTTCAAGAAAAGAAGATAAAACAGTAAGAAATCACTAGTTGATATATTACATATTGTTCTTTTAGAAATAGTTATTCAAGTTACAGAATTAAAGCACACAAAGTGGACACTAAAGCAGTGAGAATGCAAACAGATCTGTTCAACAATCCAACAAGAACCTAGAAATATGGTTATCAATCCCACACATCTAAGCATACATGCAGCTATATCTTTTATAGCAGTACTTATTTCCTCCTTTTTACCAATAACAATTATACATTTTTAAAATTTTATTTTAAGAGAAGAAACAAAACAAAACAAAACAGAAAAAAGGGTAGCAACAATACAGAATTCTAAAAGAAAGAAAGTAAAAGGAAAATGAGAAAAAGCCCCATTAAGAAATCAGTAATTTATAAATTATGTACTGTCATCCTGGATGTAGTTGTTCAAGTTACAAAGTTAAAGGGTACATAGTAAATATTCAAACAGTCACACTACAAACAGTTTTGCTCAAAGATCCAACAAAGATTCAGCAATATGGTCATCTACTTTACACACTCAAACATACATGCAGTTATATCCCTTAGAGCACTTTCTTTTCCTCTCTTTTTTACAATAGCAATAATACATTTTGGTTTTATTACTCTTGTAGTTCTTATTTACTTTTTACACTAGAGACACAATATGATATTTATAAATATGATTCTTATTTATTTCACTAATGAGGATAGTCTCAAGTTATCTCCATTTGCCTATGAAGGCCTCAAGGTCAACCTTTTTTATAGCTGAGTAATATTCCATTATATAAAAATGCTACATCTTTTTCATCCACTCTGCAATTGATGGGCATCTTGGTTGTCTCCAGGATTTAGCTATCACAAACTGTGCAGCTATGAACATGGGTGCACATATATCATTGTGATATGAACTTTTCAGTTCTTTGGAGAAAATACCCAGGAGGGGGATAGCTGGATTGAATGGGGCTTCCAATCCTAGTCTTCTGAGAATTCTCCATATGGATTTCCATAATGGTTGCACCAGTCTACATTCCCACCAACAGTGCAGCAGTGTTCCCCACAGCCTCGCCAACATTTGTTATGAGGTGATTTCTTGATGGCAGCTATTCTTTCTGGAGTAAGGTGGACTCTCACTGCTGTTTTAATTTGCATTTCTTGAATGACCAGTGATGGTGAACATTTCTTCATGTATTTATTTGCCATTTGTATATCTTTCTCTGAGAACTGTGTGTTCATCTCAGATGCCCATTTTTGGAGAGGGTCTTTGAATTTGGGGGGCTTAATGTTTTTCAATTCTTTATATATTCTGGACACAAGTCCTTTGTCTGAGGGGTTGCTGGTTAAAATCCTTTCCCACTCTGTTGGTTTTCTTTTCATTCTGTTGGTGATTTCCTTTGAAGTGCAGAAACTTTTCAATAATGTGAGATCCCAATTATTGATTCTTTGAAGTGTTTCCCGTGCAGTTTGTGTTTGGCTTATGAATTCTCTGCCTACCCCTATGTCTCCAAGACTTCTACCTACCTTGTCTTCCAGTAGATTTAGTGTTTCTGTTTTAATATTGAGGTCTTTGATCCATTTAGACTTTAGTTTTGTGCATGGTGATATGCATGGATCTAGTTTCAGTCTTCGGCATGTAGAGAGACGATTTTTCCAACACCATTTATTAAAGAGACTGTCCTTCCAGTGGACATATTTAGCTCCTTTGTCAAATATCAGGTGGCTGAGTGTCTTTGTAGTTGTGCTTGTATCTTCTAATCTGTTCCATTGATCCTCAGGTTTATTTCTTTGCCAGTACCAGGCTGATTTTATCACTGTGGCTTTATAGTACTGTTTCAAGTCAGGAATTGAGATGCCTGCTGCCTTGCTTTTGTTGCTTAGAATTGCCTTTGCTATACTAGGTTTCTTCTGTTTCCAAATGAATTTTAGTAGTGTTTTCTCTAGATCTGTGAGGTATGTGAGTGGTGTTTTGGTTGGGATTGCATTAAATCTGTCTAACAGCTTTGGGAGTATGGCCATTTTCACAATGTTGGTTCTTCCTAACCAAGAACAAGGAATGTCCTTCCATTTTCTAATATCCTCTTCAATTCCTTTTTCAGTACAGTATAATTTTCAGCATATAGGTCTTTTACATTTTTAGTTAGGTTGATTCCTAAGTATTTCATTTTTTAACATGTTATT
>PVLA01010354.1:0-64286 GCA_004027455.1 Hydrochoerus hydrochaeris
TTCATCATCATCCCCACCACCACCACCTCCATCATCACCACCACCACCATCATCACCACCACCACCATCATCACCATCACCATCATCATCACCGTCACTGCCATCACCATCATCACCACACCATTACTACCATCACTATCATCACTACTATCACCTTCATCACCATTATCACCACCATCACCACCATCACTGTCACCATCACTGCCATCACCATCACAGTACCACCATCTCCACCATCACCATCATCTCCACCACCCCACCCGACGATGACTGTGGCCCAGCACTCCCTTACATGCAGATATGATTTAACCTCTACCACTGGAAGAGCCCCTATCACAGCACAGCAGGAATGGAGGCAGGCTGCCAAGCCAAAGGTGTCTGACTCTAACACCTGTTCTCCTCCCAGCCAAGCTTTGTTGCTAGAGACCTAGATTGAGAAAGCCTGGAACTAGGAGCAGGACACCTGGAGGGGATGGTGCTGACCCGAGGTTTGAGTTTCAGCTCCACCCCATCTGCCACCTCTGTGGATTTCTAGCATCTCCAAGCCTCCATGTGCTGGTCTGGAAAATGAGGACATAACTTCTGGGGGAAATGTGAGGGTTGAAACATTGCAGAACGCCTGGCATTGTGCAGGGCATGTAGGCAGCCTGTGAAGTTGTCACCATTGTGACTTGAGGTCCCCACACACAGGATAGTGGAGCTCAGCTAGAGCCCTGGACCCTGGCACTGCCCCTCACCTCTGCTTGTAGGCCTGGGCAGACTGCTCGATGGCTGTGTTCATGGTCTTCTTCTGCGTGAGCAGCCGCCGTTGCAGCCGCTGGTACACGTTGTCGTAAGCAGCCTTCTCGAACCGCAGGTCCTCAATCTCCTTCCGGAGCTTGGCATTGGTCGTCAGCATCTTGTCAAAGTGCACAGTGACCTGTTGGTGGACACAGGGGTCACTCTTGGGGCAGCAGAGAAGCTTCCCAAAGGCAGTTGGGGGTGAGAGGCTGAGTTGGCCACCAACTGGCCAAGTGGTCTTTGATGTTCTCTATTCTGGCTTTCACATTTCTCAAGTACTTTTACTTCAAACTTCTAATTTTCATTTAAGGCAGGAACAAGGTGAAAGGCACCATGGGAAATGGAGATAATTGGCCAAATCCAAAAGGAAGAATTTTTTATGGGATTAGCCTGGAGTGGTGGCACATGTCTGTAATTCCATTACTCAGGAGGCTGAGGCAAGAGGATTACCATGAATTTGAGGCCAGCCTGGGCTATATAGTGAATTTCAAGGCCAGATTGACCTATATAGTGAAATACTGCCTCAAAACTAAACAGAACTTTCTACAGGACAATTGGCCTGGACCCTTCAGGAAGTTGGTAGCATGAAATAATTTGAGTGCAGCTGTTTGGAGCTAAATTTCTCAAATTCACCACTATCGGTGTTTTGGGCTGCGTGGCATTCTGATAGGAGCTGGTATGTTTCACAGGATGTTAAATACCCACAAGATGCCAGCACCCCCACTCCCAGCCCAGTGTGCTAACTGAAAATGTCTCAGGTGACAGTGACCCTTCGGGGCAAAATCACACTCCAACTAAAAACAACTATTCTGGATTAAAGAAGCAAAAGACACAATAACAATTATATGAACATTGATTGAATCCAACTTTAAAAATATGGAACCAACCAGAGAAATTCTAACATAGTATTGGGTAATCTTAAGGAAATATTCATCTTGCAAAATATAATACTAGTATTGTGATTAAGACAGAAAAGTGTCAATTTTAAGAGTTGAAACAGAAGAATTTAGAGGTAAAATAACATCATGTCTTTAATTTACTTTGAAATACTTCAGGGTAAAATAAATGATGAAGCAATTAAAGGAAAATGTTAAGTTATTAAATCAGACTTCTGGGAAGCTAGTGGAGTGGTGGAAAGCAGAGAAACAGCCTCTCTGAGATTTGGTGTCGAGATGCTGCAATACAGCAGCACGAGGAAGAGAAGAAGGAGAGAAGTGGGTCCCTGGGGCCCAGCAGGATCTGAAGTGAGAATTGAAGCCCAGTGGGAGAGCAAAAAGAGAGACCGCAATGCAAAAGGTAGCGGCATGTGGGGCTTTCTCCCTGAGCCCTGACACACTGGGGGGGGGGGCTTGAACCTGCAGGTGCAGGGTGACTGCTGATGACACCGGGAGCCACCCCAGAGAATCACACTAATGGAACAGAGCAGTAGCTGCAGCAGACTGCAGTGGCTGGTGAGTTATCTGGGTTCAGACATCCCCCACGAGAGAGCCATTGGCCAGTAGCCATCTTGGAGAAGGGACCACCTGAGCTCAGCCCTCAGAGCAGCTGCGGGCTGGCTCCATCCAGCAGCTCCCAGTGTCAGGGTGAGGTGGAGCTGAGTTCAAGCCGGCGGTGGGAGGCACACAGAATGCTGCAGGCTGAACCAATCAGGTTCTAGCTCATGGCCAGAAACCAGCCTGAACTTTAGTGGAACTGAAAGTGCAGCTGGCTGGGATTCTCCACTACTCAGCCATGAATCTGTAGCTGGCTGGCTGGGATGGATCAACATGGGTCTGGGCTCTGTCTGCCCACTCCATCTACCAGTAACAGCAGAGACACATGCTGAAGCGGACTTTTTTCCTACTTTGATTTTTTTCTTTTCTTGTTTTGCTTGTTTTTTCTTGATTGATCTTGTTTTTCTATGAGTGTGAACAGTATTTCTAGTTTCCTTGGTGTTGTTCTAGTCTTATTTTTTCCTTCTCTTTCCCTCCTGTCTTCTTCACCATTTTCCCAAAGTTCATGTACTTTTTTGTCCTCCAGCCTTGCTTCTAATCTCTTCCTCCTCTTCTATTTCTCTATTTCCTCCTAATTCCTATTAAATTTTCTCCCCTGAGAGTAAAATCATGGTACTGAGGGCATTTTTATTATATAGAATTTCCTGATTCATTTTATATTTTTTTCATATAATCACAAACATGGTTCATATGGTGAATGATGGAAAATTAATAATCACCACAGTTTATCATTTTTTAGGCTGCGTTCAATGCTCCTGTCACTGCTGATTGTACTCCTTTAGCCAAGATGACATAATTGTTCCAACCAGTTGTTCTTCTTGTTAGGCCAAAACTGAGATTGTCTAAGATTCATAAACAATACTATAGGTCAGTGCCGAAAAACCAGGGGCTAGGCCAAATAGGCGTCCCCAATAAATTGAAGAGGCAGGCTCTTACAACACACTCAATACCCAAAAGCTAGTTACACTGGAAAACATCTCCAAAAAGTAGTAATTTCTTAAGTGTTCTCAGTACTAGCAGTAAAGCTACCTGCCATAAGCAATTTACAAGCATTGACTCAGGAATCAAACTAAAATGAAAATAGAAAATAAGAAGTCACTTAAGAAAGATGAAACCCCATACTTCCAGCTCACCTAAGGCAAACCTAAGTGACAACAAATTGAAACAATTTCAAAGGCACCCACCTGTACTTTCTAAAGTGGTAACAGTGGAAGTAACAAAGCAGATGAATGAGGCTCTAGGAAAAAAAATCAAATCATAAATAATCTCTCAGAGATGGTGATCATAATGAAAGAAATGGTTAGTAACTCTAGAGCAGATACAGATTTAAAAAACAGGAACTTAGGAAAATAGTGGAAACCATGAACACCTAACAGAGGAAAGAAATAGAATCCATGAAACAGATTTAAACAGATATCAATGGATATTAAAAAATTCCATTGAAAGTATATGCAGTAGAATCAATGAATCTGAGGAGAGAATATCAGGTACAGACAACCACTGAATTTGTAATCATGAAAATAAAGATTTCTTAAAAATACCAAGGAATCACACAAAAAAAATCAATCCAGCAGCTGCTAAGTGATGTGAAGAATAATGTAAGATTGGTTGGAGTCAATGAAAAATCTTTTAAAAACATGTTCACAAAAGTCATGGTGGAAAACTTCCCAAGCATGGAAAAAGAATTTGACATACCAATAAGTGAGACATATGGAACTCCAAGTAGCCACGATTTAAAAAAATATATATCACTATATATTTTTTGACCATATAATAGTCAAGATTCCAGAAATTCAACACAAGAACAGAATATTAAAAGCTGTTAGAGAAAAGAAATCACCTATAAAGTAAAGCTCAACACAATCAAAATAGACTTCTCAATGCAGTCTCTCAAGTCAAGGAGATCTTGGAGTGAAGTATTTCAAGCCCTAAAAGAAACAAACCTCCAGTTCAATTGATGTAGCCCACACAGCAATCTTTCAAAATTGATGGAGAAATAAGATACTTCCATGACACAGAACACCTGAGGAAATTCATGGTCACCAAAGCCGCACTTCAAAATATTCTATAGGACATTCTAGAAAGAGATAATGAGGGATACAACTACATGAACCCCAGCAGAACAAATCTACCACACAAGCAAGTAATCAAACAGAGGTGGGGGAAAGGGAACCAAAAACAGGAAAATAACACGACAGGGATAAGTGATTACATACCAGTTATAACTATCAATGTAAACTGTCTCAATTCACCAAATAAACAAACAAACAGAATGGATCAAGAAGCAAGATCCAAAAATATGCTGCATACAAGAAACACATTAAATTCAAAAAGAAATTCATAGACTGAAAGTCAAAGGATGGAAAACAATATGCAACAGGAACTCCCTTATCCCCCCAAAAATCTTGAACTCTAATGAAATTGAAAGAGAAGCAATACTCCCAAATTCATTCCTGGAAGCAAGCATTTCCCTGATACCAAAAGCAGATAAGAATCCAATCAAAACAGATAACTATGTGCCAGTCTCCCTAAAGAACATAGATACAAACATCCTCAATAAGATAATGGCAAACATAATGCAGCAAATCAAGATTATACACCATGACCAAGTGAGACTTGTCCCAAGGATTCAAGGATGTTCAACATACACAAAACAGTTAGTGTAATACACCATATTAATAGAGATAAGAACAAAAACCATATGATCATCTCAATAGATGCATAAAAACCATTTGACAAAGTCCAATACCCATTCATGGTAAAAACTCCACATAAAATTGGAATAGATCTTTATCTCAATCTGATAAAAGCCATCTATGACAAACCAACAGCCAACATAACACTAACTAAACAAAAACTGAAAACTCTCTCTAAAATGAGGAAAAAAGGGCTGGAGATTTAGCTCAGTGGCATAAGTGCTTGCTTTGCAAGTGCAAGGTCGTGAGTTCAATCCCCAGTACCAAAAATAAATAAATAAATAAACAAACAAATAAATAAATAAAATCAGGAAAAAGGCAAGAGTGTCCATCATCACCTCTCTTATTCGATATAGTTCTGGAAATATTAACCCAAGTAATTAGACAAGAGAAAGAAATAAAAACAATAAGGATAGGTAAGGAAGAAATTAGATTATCATTATTTGTGGATGATACTCTACATATAAAACTCCACCAAAAGACTTCTAGATTTAATAACGAAATTCAGTAGCATAGCTGGATACAAAGTCAACACTCAAAAATCAATAGCATTCTGATACACACATAACAAACTCACTAAGAGAAATTACGGAAACAACATCTTTCACAATAGCATCCAAAAATATTAAATACCTAGGAATCAATCTAACAAAGAAAACAAAAGACCTTTACTTTGAAAACTATAGTAGTCTGAAAAAGGAGATCAAAAGAATGTCAAAAAATGGAAAGAGGGTGCTTAGACCAGGGAGAACCAGGAGGGAAGCTATGTCCCTCCACGTGAACCAGCCAGCATGCTGATCGGGGTGAAGCAAGAAGAAAGCTACACCCTCACCTGTGAGCCACCCGGCAAGGAAAGCCAGGAAGGAAGCTACACCCCTGCCTGTGAGCCAGCTGGTGCGCAGACCGGGGAGAACCAGGAAAGCAGCTATGCACACATACACACACCACCTCCACCGTGAGCTACCACACAGGCCAGAGAAGGAGAAAGAACTCCGTCTAGCCCAACCTGTAAGCAACCAGCTGATGTGAAGGAACTGTATTGTTTGGCTTTGCAAGCTTAAAGCTGGTAGTCTGAGCAACTATTTAGGGAATGACAATATGCAACATAGTAACTATTGTAGATTTCCTACTGTCTTATCACTATTTCATTTTGCTTTATCATTCTTTTTTACTCCCTTTAAAATAAAAATAAATAAATAAAATCACATTAAATATGTTTTAAAACTGAAAAGAAAAGAAAATCAAGAGATATCCCTTGTTCTTGGGTAGAAACAACCAATATAGTGAAAATGGCTATGCTTCCAAAGTTGTTATACAGATTCAATGCAATCCCAATCAAAATTCCAACAGCATGTCTCACATAATTAGAGGAAACCCAAAAATTAATTTGAAACCAGAAGAGACTTAGAATAGCAAAAGCAATTCTGTGCAACAAAGACAAGTCCAACAGACCTTGGAATCCCTGACTTGAAATTATACTACAAAGCTATGAGATTAAAACAGCACAGTACTGGCAAAAATAAAAGCACACACACACACACACACAAAACCCTGAGGATCAATTAGAGAAATAACTCCAAACACACTTAGCCACCTTACCTTTGACAAAGGAACCAAACACTTTCAATGGAAGGAAGAAAGCCTCTTTAACAAATGGTGCTGGGAATACTGGCTTTCTACATGCCCAAGACCCGTATCTCTCACCATGCACTAAACTAAAATTGAAATGGATCAAAGATCTAAATATTAATACAGAAACAACCTGTTGGAAGATAGAATAGGTAGAACTCTTGAAGACATTGGCATAGGAAAAGACATGAACAAAACCCTGATTGCACAGGAAGTATCATGAAGAATCAACCACTAGGATCTCATCTTACTGAAAAGCTTTTGCAGAGCAAGAGAAACCAACAGAGTAAAGAGACAACCCATAGGATTTTGCCAGCTATTCCTCAGACAAACGACTAATATCTAGAATATATAAAGAACTCAAAAAAATCACACTCCCCAAGTTAAACCACATCCCCCAATTTAAAGACCCAACCCAAATATGGGCATCTGAAATGAATAGATACTTCCCAGATGAAGTAGAAACAGCAAATAAATATATTTAAAAATCACTTGTCACCAAGAGATGCCAATTAAAGCAATGCTGAGATTCCATCTCACTCCAGAAAGAATGGCTATTATCAAGAAATCAACCAATAAATGCTTGTGGGGCTGTAGGGAAAAAGAGCCCTCCTCCACATTGATGGGAGTATAGACCAGTGCAACCACTGTGGAGAGTCCTCAAAATACTAAAACTAAAGGTTCCATTCAACTCAGCTATTCCCCTCATGCTATCTTTCTGAAAGAATTAAAAAAGCACCATGCCACAGCGATGCATGCACACTCATGTTTATAGCAGCACAGTCTGTAACAGCTGAATCATGGGAACAACCCAGATGCCCATCAATAGATGAATGGCTAGAGAAGATGTGTTTTTTTTAGATTACTCTGCCACAAAGAAGGATAAGCTTGAGACATTTCTAGCTAAATGGAGGCAATTTGAGACCAAACTCTCAAGTGAAATAAATTGGGCACACGTGCAAATTACTGCATTGAATCTCTAGGGGGAGAAACTGAAAGTGTAAATAAGGACCAAAATGTGTAGTGATAGACACTGGGAAATGGAAAGAAAATGTTCAAGTGAGAAGTGGAACAAGTTGGTGGGGGGAGAAACAAGACAAAAAGGAATAAAATGGAAGCAAAGCTTTCGTAAATAAGGAAGGGAAGGGGGGTTGAAGGGAGCAGAGGACAATGGGCAAAAAGAAGCAAAGATCTGTCACGTACAGGTACACGTTCACTGTGATGAATGTGACCAACACGTATCCCTAAAGTGTATCAGTGAAAAGTCAAAGTAATGGTGTGCGGGAGTTCATTTTTTTATTCCCTTTTTCTGTGTGTCTTAATAAATTTGTCTTTTTTTTTTTCACACCCCTGGACTCAAACCCAGGGCCTCTTGCACATTGAGCTACACCCCTAGCCCCTGCCTTAGTGCTTTAAAAGTATCTTTTTAAAAGGAAGAACTGGGTGTGGTAGTGCATGACTGTGATTCTAGCACTCAGGAAACTGAGGCAGGAGCCTCTCTGATAATTCAAGGCCAGCATGAACTACATAGCAAGGCTCTATGTCAAAAAAAAAGAGAGGCAGTTGTTGGTCAGACTGTAGGTAGGATTGTAGATGGATGCAATCACTATCAAAGATGGTTTGGAGGTTTTAAAGAAATTTAAACTAAAGATAGCATGTTACATATTATCTTCTAAGTATATACCCAAAGGAAATGAAATCAGCATCTTGTGAAGATCTCCGCACTCCTATAATCTCTGCAACATTATTATTATTGTTGTTATTTTGATTTTTTAAGACAAGTTCTTGCTATGTAGTTTAGGTTGCCTGGTTTTAAATTCACAGCAATCCTCAGCCTCCTGAAATGCTGGGATTATAGGTGTCTGTCACCATGCCCAGGTATGCAGCATTATAGATCATGGAAGTATCCTAAGTGTCCATTGATGAATAAATGGACAAAAAAATTATGTGATCCCAGGGTTCAGGAGGCTAAGGCAGGCAGATCGCCACAAGTTTGAGACCAGCCAGGGGTCTCATAGTAAATTCAAGGCCAGCCTGCAATACATAACCAGACCTGGTCTCAAAAAAATAAAAATAAAAAGCAAATTTCTACAGGCAAGTCGAGATTAAATCAGGCATGCATTTAGTAATTCATTCAGTCAATCAACAGACGTTTGCACCACTTTAGGCTTCACCATGTCAGGCACTCATGCTACTATTTGTAACCTGGGGCCTTGGGTTTCCCTATGGTTGCTAAGCACACAGCAGATGCTGGACCACTTCAGTGGGGGCTTCTGATTCAACAACACTGGAGAGGACAGGCAGCCTGAATCTTCACAGGCACGCTGGGCGCAGCTGCAAATCACCGGCCCCAGTTGTTAAAAGACACTGCTCTGCTCCAGGCAGAGGCAGTCACTGCTCACCCCTCCTGGCTAAAGCCAGCGTCACAGTCACAGCGAGGGGCAGATGCGGAGGAGCCCTGTGCAGCGCGCAATGCCTGGGCCACTCCAGGCCACTTCACTCCCTCTGCCAGCTCCGGTGGAGGGAGCCGCAGAGTCGCAGGCCAGGCTGACCCTGAGACGTGCCTGCCTGGCAGCCCTTCTCGGTTCTTCCTGCTTGCAGAAACACTCCCTGGCCAGCTCTCTGTCCCCACAGTGTGGACAGGGCTGTGCTTTCACATCCCTGACTTGGGGCGGGACTGTGGTCCAGGGCCACTCAACAATGGATTCAAGGGTGGGCACAGACTCAAGCTGGTCCAGTGGGAACCTTTGCTCTCTGCTCTATTAATTTATATAGAAGACCCCAAAGATGAAGTTTACCAGAGGGATGGACAGAGGCGTCATCCAAAAAACATGTTTGGAGCTCCTGGTTATAGCCACACCTGAAAGCCTCTCTGCTGCCTCTGAATTTTTCAATTCTAGGACCAGTACCTTCCCTTTTTGTTGGTCATGTTTAAGCCCGTTTGCAGCTGAGAGATTCTAGTTTAAGCCACGCCTGGTGATGCATGCCTATAATCCCAACTACTTGAGAGGCTGAGGCAGGAGGACTGCAAGGTCCAGGCCAGCTTGGGTGACTGAGGGAGACGCTGTCTCAAAATAAAATTTTAAAAAGAGGTGGAGAAGGGAGCTCTGGGGTAGAGAGCTGGTCCAGCATGTGTGAGGCTCTGAATTCAACGGCTTAATGGAGAAGTCACTAAAAATCGAGTGTGAAAAGATCACCTTCCCCCTGCTCAAGTTCTGCAGGTTGTATGTCTGGCAATTCATTGAGACCAGCTCCGGGACCAGGCACTGACTCTCAGCAGACTGCTGCGGAGCTGGAAGGTCTAATTCTACCTGATGAAGGGTAACATTCAAATTGCTTCTAGAAAACAAGCAAGAGTTTTTGTTTTGTTTGGTGCTGCGCTGAAGACTGAAGCCAGGGCCTCACGCATGCTAAGCCTGTGCTGTGCTCTACCACTCAGCCAAGCCTGCGGGCCGGGAGCGGACGTGTTTAAGGCAGGAAATTTAAGAGTAGACATCGCAGGCAGGGAGGTGCTGGGCGGAGGTGGAGGAGGGGACACACACACCGCAGCTTCCGGGCCTGTGTGGCCTTCACCAATTCACATCTCCCAGGGCAACCGCAGAAATGGGCGTGTCCTGAGCGAAGGGGCGGAGCCGCCCGGGACGCCTTACCAGATTCAGACGCGTTTCCAAAGTGTGAATCTGTTTTTGCAATTTCCGGGGGTTACTGGCCTCTTGTATTTTTACGAAGATCTGTTTTTGGGTTTGGATTTTTTTTTCCATCTGAACAATCTGAAAGAGAGAAGAGACGTGAGAGAGAGAATCCAGCTGTGTTAACACCTGCAGGGATACAAATTCTACCGTTCACCCGCCGAAGTGGACTAGAGCGAAGCCTGTGATAGTTTTTCTTCATCTTGTAAAGAGAAGTGTGATTTATCTCTTCGATGCCTGTTCCACTGAACTTAATCTTAGTCAGTTTAGAGTAAAATGAGGCAATTTTGAGTTCTGGCTCTCACCTGTGGCCCCTGAGATTCATCACCTGTGGATACAAATTTTGTCTCCCTAGGCTCCACTCTGTAGCAGACAGAAAGGGCACTGTCCCCTGAGGGGCTTTCTGTACCCTGCTCAAGTGCTGTTTGGCACTTGCAATGACTAGGGCGCTACCCGCACTTAATGGGTGGGTCACCAGATGCCACACAAGCTACAGTGTTTGGGACAGCACCAGATATCCAAGACTTGTCCCCAGCTCTTGTAACTTTCCGGTTCCCATCATAGAGGTAAAAAAAAAAGTTATGCTTTTCCGTACCTGTAAACAAACTATTTTTCATATGTGAACACACTTTTTTTTCAGCTCTAATAGACACTAAATTATCCAGCGATTGAGTCATTGCATAAATCAAGAGAAAATTGTCCTGGGATTTTTTGGAACTTTACCAAGAGTTGGTCACCATTTTGGAAATCTTGCTATCAGCCCTACCTGGAACCAGTTCTGAGTCAGGAGTACACAAGCCTGAATTAGTCCTTAGAGGGGGGTCTGCAAACTATATCTGTGGCTGAATCTGGCCTGCTGCTTATTTTTATAAATAAAGTTTTTTTGGAACACAGCCCTGCTCACTTCATGCACTGTCTATGGCCAGGGACTTCAGGCTACAGCGGCAGAGTGTTAGGTGGTTTCCTCACAGACCACGTGGCTCTCAAAGCCTAACCATCTGCCATGGGGGCCTCTGCAGACACCATTGGCTGATCCTTCCGTAGACCAGAATGCTGACATGTTAAAATAAATTTAATTGTTGTGTAAATGGCTTTCCTTAAATTTCCCCTTTATATTTAGGGCATCATCTCTATTTGAAAGAGTAAGGGTAAAGGACTATGCCATCTATGAATTGCATCTCAGCATTGTAACAGGGTATTTATTTGCTGGTGAAAAGTGGTGCTTGCCGATGACGTTGAATAAAAGAAGCCAGACAGAAGAGTACATTTGGAAAAGGACATTCACACAGGGCTCCGTATGTAAGCAGAATGAACCCAGGATGCTAGATAGCTGGGTGGGAAAGAGATCCAAGGGAGCCCTTGGGTTCTAGAATGATCTCTTCATTGGTGGGTATATATCTAAGTCAAAATTCATTGAGTAGTACTTGTAAGATGTTTGTACTTGACAGTGTGTACTTACTAACTAGTGGAGGGAGGGAAGCAGAAAGGAAGGAAAAGAAATGGGCATTGGAGTGATAGATTTAGGAACCACCATCCTCAAGGGATCTACTAATGGCCTTTGCATTTGGAGGCCACTTCCTGCTGAGGAGTTCAGTGTTTACAGATGCAAAATCCCCAGTTGGAAGCTGAGACAGGACCATTAGATTTGGAGAGGTCAGGGGCCCTGGTGGCCCCAGAGAAAGGAAAGTTGGTGGTGGGGACGTTGCTCCCAACATTGATGGTGGAAGTGGAGACAGCACCTGCCTTAGAAAGAAACAGACAGCATAGTCAAGTCCTTCCAGAATTTTCTAGAAGGGTGGATGTGGGAAGTGGTTTGGGATTGCAGGAGAGTTTGTTTTGGGTTTTTTTTGTTTATTTGTTTGTGCGTAGTTCTTGGGTTACTTTAAGGAGGCCTTTAGAAAAAAAACATCTTGGAGAAAAAGGGTCACATTAAGAGCTACGAGGTAGTCACTGAGTTGGTGAGACAACCTGTGCCTTGGGAACTTATCTTTAAGTAAAAAATAACCTACAGGTAATATGGTGCCCTGGGTGGGACCCTGGGACAGCAAAAGGACATGTATGGAAAAACTAGCAAACTCCAAATCAATAAAGATCATAGCTTGATTTAATCACACGCCAAGGTTAGTCTCTGAGTTTTGATGAACATCCCAAGGTAAACATAAAATGTTCACAGTAGGAGAACAGGATAAAGGGCCTGTGAGAAATCTGTTATCTTTGTAACTGTTCTTACATGTAAAATGATCCCAAGGTAAAATGTTTACTTTAAAAATGGATCAGTAAATATCCTTTGGTGTCAGCCTCTCTTGGTTGGGCATTATGTTACTTGCAGCCTGCAGCATTCCTAACAGACATCTTCCGATCTCCCCATGAGGCTAACCAGCTCTGTCCTGCCACAGTGGACACAGAAGGACTTTGGTGTCTCTCTCTGTTCTTGTAACTCAGGCTCAGTTCTCCAGATCCAAACAATCCCTGGACACTGTACCATAAGCCCCATGTCCCATAAGCCCCCTGTGGCAACAACTGGCTGTGTGCTTTACTCCACGCCCATGCAAACAGTTTATTCTCTGCCCAATATTTAGCTCCTTCAAGACCCAGCTGGCTTCTTTGAAATCTCAGGAGACCTTGGACTTGCGGAAAAGTTTCCTTTAAGGCTGGCAAGACCTGTGTCCTCACACATCAGGGACACATCCGCTAAGTGGCTGAGGCTAAGCCATGACTTGGTATTTATCTATTTACTTATTTTCGAAATGCTGGTGGGTAAGGACAAGAGGGCGATCACGGTGACCCTGCCATCAAAAGCAGTCTGCTGCACCCCTGCTGGTGGAGAGGTGGCAGTGCCAGCTCCCTTTCAGAACAGTTTTAACCCCAGGGCCTGTCCCAGATTTGAACGGTTCTGATCAAGGCTGCAGTGTCTGGGGTGAAATGAAACCTCACCAGCCACACAGGGTCCCCATGCCAAGCTTGGGTTGGTGACTTCTGGGAGCAGTTACACCTGGGACCCCGTGTTAGTGTCCCCAAATGGTCACAGAGTCTAGGGAGCACAGTTCTAGCTGTCACTGTGGTGCACTGAAAGGACAATCTATGCTGGTGGCTGCAAGGCACAGCCAGACAGGTGACACACAGAAGTCCGGGGGGCCAGCTGAAAGACGAGGCAGGAGGCAGAGTGCTGTGACTTGGGCCTGGGGTGTTCCCGAGGCCCAGGCGTTAAAGACTCATTACCCAGAGCTGGGCCACCTGAGGCTGTGGAACCTTGAAGAGGGGACCACGTGGGAAGACCTTTCATCTCTGAGCCAAAACAAATCTTTCCTAAGTTGATTATCTCAGGTATTTGTTAGGGTGGCGCAAAGGGACCAACATCGCACTTCAGCTGGATCTCTCTCTCTCTCTCTCAAAGCAGCTGTGCAGGGCTCCATCAGCCCTGACCCTCAGTCAAACCAGATTTCCTGTTCTGCTTTGTCCTTATCTCCTGTTCTAAGCACTCACAGCATCCTCAACATGAACTCTCACTAACTTACATACAAAACAAAACAACATAGCAGAATGTAATCCCAGCACTTTAGGAGGCTGAAGCAGGAGAATCAAAAGTTTGAACCAGCATGCTGGGACTGGGAGGACCTATCAAGAAATCAGCTAGCCAGCCTTTCTGGCAAACTGCACAAGGTGTGTGGGTTCTAGGGAGAGAAAAGTCAGATAGCATCTCGCGTGAGCCTACCAGCACGCAGGCTGAGAATCAAACACCATGCTCCCGTCAGTGACAGGCTGGTTCGGAGGACAGGCTGAGTTGGTAGCAGCTAAGCTCCATAAAGCAACTAAATGCTTGTGTTGTTTGTTTGTGAGGCTTGGGGCCAGCAGTCTGAGCATCTCTCGGGAGGATGACAGTATGCAACACAGCAAATATGGGGGTTTCCTTCTGTCTTTGAAATCCAATATTGTTCTCACTGCTTTGTTTTGTTCCAGTTAATCATTTTATTTTATTCAGTGTCATGTTTTGGTTGGTTTTATTCTGTTTTGTTTTGGTTTGGTCTTGCTATACCTGAGGGAATGGACAGCCATTGTGACGGTAACAGATAAACCATGGCAGCTACTCTGGTTCTCCCAGGATCCTGCTCTGAAGTTCTGCACCAGTTTTGCTGCATTGATTTGATTGGCTTTGTTCTGTTCTGTTTTGTTGGATTTTACTATCTTTAAAATAAAAAATTAAAATTAAAAAGAAAGTTTGAGCCAGCCTCAAACTGATTTAATGTAAACTGGTCTCCAAAAGAGAGAGAGAGAGAGAGAGAGAGAGAGAAGAGCTGGGGTGTAGTTCAGTGTGAAGGCTCTGAGTTCAAATCCTAGTACTGAAAAAAAGTCTCAACTGGGTGTGGCGTTGCAATCCTGAAATCCCAGCCCTGGGGAGGTTGAAGCAGGAGGATTGCCATGAGTTTGAGGTCAGCCTGGGCTACATAAGTGACATCCTGTCTCAAAAAAAAAAGTCTCCATTCATCATTTTAACATCCAGAGAGCCCAGCATGTGGAAACTGTGATGTCACCTGCCCTGCAGGGAATCCTGGGAGCCCAGGAACCCCTCTGTTCCCTGAAGAGTGTGTCCCCAGAGGTCCTGCATAGCTCCCAGTTCAGCCCCTCCATGCTGAGAGTAGGCTAGAGGCTGACAGCAGCCACTATCCCAGGCCACAGCTGTACGGTCTCCAAGCAAGATGCCATCTTCCACTCAGCTGATAAGACTTCCTGAGGCCAGGCAGGGCCCAGTGACGTCCCCACCTGCTATTGTGTGGTGGGCACAAGGAGAGAGGGTTCTGGACTCTACTACCCTGGGGTGGGTGACACTGTGCTTCAGGAAGGGGACATCATGGCCTTTGAAGGATTCCAGACTAGGCCGCCTTTTTTTTTTTTTTTTTGTCTTTTTGGGACAGGGTTCCACTGTGCAAGTCCAAGCTGGACTTGAACTCACTTTGTAGCTCAGGCTGGCCTCAAACTCACAATGATGCTTCTGCCTCAGCCTCCCAAGTGCTGGGATTATAGGCATGCACCACCACACCCAGACTTCCTAACACTTCTGAAGACCCAGGTCCCTCTCTTTTTTAAAGTTTCCATCTCCACTTTTATGGCTTCCTTTCTCATTCATTCATTCATCCATGTATGTTTATTAAACCCCTGCTCTATGCCAGACAGCAGGACTTTGATGGTAACCGAGACATCCCTGAGGTACCTGCATGAGAGAACTTGCAATCTAGCACTGGGAACAAACCATGGAAGGGCAGTGAGCCTCAGGGGAGGGACAGACAAGGTATGTGGGGAACCTCCAGGAACAGCATGTGAGCTGGCACCCAATGGTTGAATAGGAGTTCACTGAGCAGAGAGATTGGGGAAGCAGAGGGCCATGGTGGGTATTTCATCCGGGTAGCACTACTACCAGCATAAACCCCTCCACCCTATACTAGGGCTCCAGATGTACTAGAGATTTAGGGGATCATGGGAATCAAGAATCTGGGTCCCCAGTGCTGGGAGTCCTGAGAGCACCATGGCCAATCACATTTGGGGGTCTCCCTGGGGAAGCCCCAGCAGACAGTGTCAGGTCTCGTGAGGCACCATGCTGAGCAGAGCTCCTTGGAGGAGGCCGCACCTTCTCATCCAACTCGGCCAGCAGCGCCTGCGTGGACTTGATCAGTGCCTCGTAGTCCTCCTTGGCCTGCAGCAGGAAACGCAGCTCCAGGTAGTTTTTCTGATTCAGATTCAGGTTCTTGGTGGACTTTGTGAGATGCAGAAGCAGGGTGATCTCTTCTTGCTCTGCTTTCAGAGTCTGGATTTCCTTACTGTCAGGAAAGCAACCCAGAATTAGGTCTGTACCCCAAAATGATCTGAAGAGAGCCAGGGGGACAGACTTTGACCCAGCTAGAGAAAGGGGAGTGGCCCAAGGTCCCAGATCCAGGGTTAGAACCCAGATGGAGCCCTAAGTTTCCCTGGTCTGTCTGCTCTGAGGGGTGTTTTCTTCCCAGGGATAATTTGCAGCTGTGCCTGTCCAAACCCATTAGCTAGAAGTGGAGAGTCCCCTGCCACTGCAGCTCACTGGCACTGCTGACCGTCTTCCCAGACTTTGCAGCCAATTAGCTCTGGTAATGAGGGACAAACCATCAAACAGAATTTTTCAAGTTTGCATCAACACAGAAGTGAGAGATGCAAGATAACCTTAAACCCTGCCAGCTTCTGTGCTGGGGGAGGTAAGAGTGGGTTCAGTTCACAGATGTGAGTCTCCTCCCCTGCCTCCCTTTCTACTCTAGAGAAAGGGGGGAATGGGGGATGGGGATGGGGTTGGGGTTCTGCAAAGAGGAAAAGGACACTTGGGAGACTGTCTAGCATTCACTTCCAAACAGTGGGAAGCGGCACAGTAGCCACCTTCCTGGCAAAGCCGGGGTACCTACACCAGCTGCTGGTGTGGTTTGCTGACCAACTGCCTTGGTGTCCCTTTGAGAGCCTGGAGAAATGCAGAAACTCAGGCCCAAGCCCTGGACCTAGTAGGGCAGAATCTGCTTTGTAACAAGACCCTCAAGTGCTCTATGTGCACACTATAAATGGGAAACACTGTTCTAGAATGTTCTAGGGCAGCGACTGGCAAACCTATCTCTATAAAAGGCTGATGTATAGACATATGGGGCTTTTGGAGCCACACAGTCCTGACTGCAATCTCTTACCTCTCCGTGCAGTGTGAAAGGAACCATAGGCGACGCATGGGCAAATAGGCATAGCTATGCGCCAATAAAACTTTATTTATAAAATCCAGCAGTCAGCCAGAGCTGGCCCTGGGGCTGCCAGCTGTCTAGCAGAAATGCTGTCCCACAGCACATTCTGCAAAGATGGGAGTGTCTTTTCAGGGCCCCGCCTAGGCGTATCCTCTGACACGCTCATGTTTAGTGTGTACTTGAAACACAGCTGGTGTGCTGAAGAACTGAATTTTCTATGTTACATAATCAGCTATGACCAGGGCACTGGCTCAGCCTGCAGCTGGGACTTTTCTTCCCTTCTTACCCCACTCCTAGAAAGGGTCTTTGTTAAAGTGAAGAGAAAAATAGAGACAGTTCCACCTGAGTTAGGCTGCCAGAAGGAGGAGGTTAAAGCAAAAGAAGGTTTGTGTGTCTCATAGGCAGAGCTGAGACTGGGTCAGGGTAGTAAGACACCCCAAAATTTAAGGAGGTGCCCACTCTCATGTGGTGTAATACAGGCCAATGCTGGAGAAAGCGCTTCCTTAAATATTGTGCCCCAGGCATCTCTCCTGATTCTGACCCTTTAAATTTAAACTCTACTCTCTCACACTTCTCCCCTTCAGTGCCATCAAAGTGAAACCAGATCAAAGGACTGACTTAGACACACACCAGAACAGTGGGATTTCTGGCTGCCTAGAAGCACTAGGCTGAGAATCAGGGTAACCAGGCCAGATGTGCCTGTTGTAACCAGCACAGTCCTAGGGGCACCGGCAAAGCATCTCTCTTACTGTTTCCTAGGACACATTTTTCCTTGTTCAGATACAATCTCTACATAATGACCATTTTCCCAGATGACAGTAAAGAGTCTGGAGAAAAAGATTCCTCTAAAAAATTCCCACAAATGTCCCATAGGGATAGTTCTGACCCTGGTAAATGAATCCATGAAAAAATCTAGAGAATTGTTCTTCTTCATTTTCTGAGCTTCACGCATCATGTAGCAGTAAGATTTTCTTTTTAATGGCGGACACTTTCTGCCATTATAATCATGGATATAGCTAAAGAATTACATTCCCTTCGGAGAAAAAAAGACTCTTATTTACTGTCTGTTTATGCAGCTCAAGGGAACATCTTTCTATTGCCCAGAGAAATGTACACATTGTGGTTTCTAGGACAACCCAATTTCAAACAGTCTATCTTGCAGTTGTCGTAGGGACACAAAGGAGGAAACGCTGTTGAGTATCACAGCCCAGAGCCTCAGGACACTCCTGCTTCCTGCTAGATTGGGGCAGGGATAGCCACGCCCATGTTGAGTCACTGGGCACCGCCCATTATGCAGCTGATTGGACTAGGAGTAGACACAGAAACCCAAACTGAGCCAATCAGATTCTGCCTCTCCTGGGACTCGGGCTGAAGTCATTGAAGACAGTCTCTGCCTGGCCCTTGGTCACTAGCAAACTCAAGATTTGGAGACAGCTAGGGCTGAAAATTCAGAGAGATGGGAATATGTAAAGAGCAAAAGGAACCAGAAGTGGTTCCCTCTTGAGGGATTACCCTTGAGATGTGGGTGTCCTGCTGCCAGAGGGCCCCAGACACCTTAGTAAACACGCCTCCCTCCCACCGTGGCCACAGCAAGTGGGGTTCTCGCTACACCAGAGGCTTTGATTAAAAGACCACGGGTCCCCTGACTAGGCTTATAAGGGGATACCCGCCCCAGCAATCAACAGGGAGAAGGTAGAGACCATGAAAGCTCCTGGGTGCAAACCCCCCACTGTCCCTCACCCTTGGCTAGCGATCTTCCGCTGGCTGAGGAAGTTGAAGGACTTCCGGTTCTCCACCATCTTTCGGAACTGCTGCCTGAGTTTGCAGAGCTCGGCTTCGGCCTGTTGCTCCTTGACCTTCTCCGAAGGTTCTGGGGGGACCTCGGAGTCTTTCCTCCGGTACTTCTTCGACTGGGGGAGACAACAGAGAGCTATGGATCAGGTAATCTGAGAAGCTGCTTAGTGGTGGAGGATGAAGGGCGGCCTGGGTGGGACTGGAAGTGAAAGCCCAACCCGGCTGACATCAACCACTGGTCTGTTGCATGGCAGGAATCACTGTTGCATCTGAAGGGGGGCTGAAGAGGGTTTTCTCTGGGGGCCTGGGTTCAAGCCTAGGCTCTGCCCTCTTGCACAAGATAATGAACGTCTCTGAGCCTCCAACCTCCTGTCTCTAAAGTGGGCACACATGGATGTGTTGGTGGGGGTCTGATGTGCTGATACACTGGAGGAGGACAGCACAGTGCCTGGCTGTCCCCAGAGGCTGTCATTACCTACCATTGGCATCTTGAAGGAATGGAGGTTGGCCTCTGCTCAGGGACCCAGGGAGGTCAAAGCCAGCGAGGGTGCCTCTCTCTCTTTGCAATGTCCTGTCCACAGTAGCAAAAGAAAGAAGACTGTGAGCCCGGCTGCACCTCCCCCATTCCCACAATTGTCACATCCCTTTCTCCACCCACAGCTTGGCATACGATGAGGACCTGGCAGATGGTGGCCCGGCTGAGGCTAGAGCCCCCTCCCAAAGCAGTGTTTGCCTGGAACTTGTTCCTCTCACAATTTATTATTAGGAGCTAGGCAGATGGTTCCAGCATGTCACTTACCTCTCTGCTCCTGTGTTTCCAAAGGAGAGGAGGTAGAATGGCATTAGGGCATAGTGTCCCTGATGGGTCAAAGTGCAATGTGGCCAACCTCAGCTGCAGCTGTGGGTGGAACCCTGGCCCTAGTTGTAGAGCAGGAGCCCACAGCACTGAGAGACTATTTGTCAGGTCCCAACTTGAACCTCCTCCAGCTCACAGGTACACAGGAGGAGGGTCCCCTGAAGAAGACTTTTGGGGCTGCTGAGACCCACTGTGCCCTACCCTGGTCCACACTTCAGGATCTGAGTTACTGGAGCGGAACCCCTGGGGGGGCCTGCCAGGTAGGGGCTTGAGTCCATCATCAGGTCTCAGTTCAGATAACTCCAGAGCCACTTGTCAACCTTGTACAAGTCATTTGGTCTCATCTGTTAATGAGGGGAAATTCTAGAAGTCATCTTACTGGTCATTCACTGTGTAGAAGGCACTGTGCCTTGCACATAGCAAGTGCTCAACACACAGTGGCTGGTGTGACGTGGATTATCTCCTAAGGTCAAGGCCCAGTGTAACGAATGTTTCTGAGGGTTTGAGGGCATCCAGCACTCACTTATCTGGTAGTAGTGCCCCAAATTACTTGTGGGGAGCTGTGTCCATCCTCGCCATAAACTCGTTTTTTCCCTTGTAATGAGGATTGAACCCAAAACTTTGTCTTTTCTTTTTCTTTTTTTAGACAGGGTCTCACTTTGTAGGTCAGAATGGCCTCCAACTCACTGCAACCAGGCTGATCTCATACTCATGTGATCTTCCTGACTCAGTCTCCTGAGTGCTGGAATTACAGATGTGTGCCACCACACCTAACTGAATCCAAGACTTTTAAATTAAGCTATATTCCCTGACCTTCTATGTCTCTCTCATTCATTCATTCCTTTAGTCATTCATTTATTTTTGGAGCTAGGGTCTGACTATGTAGCTCAGACTGGTCTCAAACTCATGATGATCTTTCTGCCTCAGCCTTCAAGTACTGGGATTAAAGCATGCACCACCAGTCCTAATTTTTTACTTTTTACTTTGAGATCCCATCAGACTAAATTCTCCAATCAGTACTCGAATTTCAATCCTACTGCCCCAGCCTCTCAAAACTCATTTTGTTTCTGTACTGGAGTTAACTGTACCCCAACTAGTTTCATGATTGGAGCATGCAACTCTGGATGGGCCAATCAGGGTGCCAAATCCATGCCTAATCTGCATAATCCAGCCCCTGGTTTGAGGTTACCTCAGGAATGCCTCATGACCCTAGCTAGTGACAGCCCCTGAAAGGCAGAATTCAAATTTGGACGCTGAGAAAAGAGACCTTTCACTTCCTGATCGCCATAAACCCAGCTGCGAAAGGTGAGGAGTGGGTGAAAGTATTCTTGCCTCAGCAGGGAACCAAAAATAAAGCTTATATGTTGAAAGACTGAATCTTGAAAATGTATAAACTCCTGTATCTAGCCAAGCCTGAAGATACCTCTGGGTTGTATTCGATTATATGAGTCACTATATTCCCTTAAATCTGAGTTTTCTGTCACTTTCATCCAAATGAACTCTTCTGACTGGATTACTTACACTTAGCAAAAAACCGAGGCCCCAGTGTGTGCTAAACATTGCAGGGAATTCAGTGGTGAGTAGCCTTCAAGATCTTATGAAGGCAGCCCACTGTAATACAGTAGGAAAGCCGCCTCGAAAGAGATGAGTTTCAGTTTGGATTTTGAAGGATGAATGGGAACTCACCAAGCAGATGAAAACTAGAGAAAAAATTCTCAACAGGCAGAACAGCCTGTGCAAAGGTTAAGAAGTAAGAGAATAAAGAGAGAATTCAGAAAATAACGTGTAGTCTCGTGTGGATGGCAAAGAGGTCTGGAAACGATTGAACCATAAAGGCAAAGATGTTCCGAGATGGGCCTCAAAGAGATCTGTTCATTCCCTCCCCAGCAGCCTCCTCCTCCTGGGCAGAGCTGTTGCTTGAGGTAGGTAGATGCCCGGCCAGGAGCTGCAGTTCCCAGCAAGTTCAGCATCTGGAAAGGACTGCGAGATAAATTCTCACCAGTGGGGCGGGAGCAGAGAGCAAATGTGTGATCCTAGGCTGTGATTTAAAAATGGATGTGACGTTTCCAGCCTTTCTTCCCCTGCTGACACTCGCAGGAGTCAGAGCCATAAAACAGGTTCCCACCTCAACTTGTAAAGAAGTCATCTGCCAGCCATGAACACCCTCATCAGACTGTTATATAAATGAAAACACAACTTCTGTTCTATTATGCTAGTGATATGTGGGGACTGATTTGTTACAGCAGCTCGCACGCCTCTCCTAAACAGAGTTAACTTTCTCCTTCCTTACACAATTCCAATTTTGTTCCGATGCCACATACCCAGTCACAGAAGATGAATTGTGATTGGTTCCCGCTAATCATGGTAACGCCCTTTCTCTTTGTCAACGATTGGTTGAAGAATGGCCACGTGACCTAGCTCCTACCAATGAGACAACAGGAGACTTCTACCCATGTTCCCCTTTTAGTGCTTTTGGGGATTACTGTGAAAGATGGTGCTGTGGCAACAATCCCATAACCATAAGAAGAAATATCTCATGCTGAGGAATGCAAAGAGGAAAAATGGGGCAAATGTTGGGTCCTTATTGACATTGTTTGCTAATTCGTCATGGCTGGAACTACCTACCTATCCCTAGGCTTATTTATTTTGATTTTTTTCCCTGAGATCCTACATAGGATCTACATAGGATCCTGCATAAGATTTCACTATATAGTTCAGGCTGGCTTTGGACTTACTGTGTACCTCTGGTAGACCTCAAACGTGAAACTATCCTGCCTCAGCCTCCTGAGTGCTGGGATTACACCCAGCTTCTTACACTATTTTGAAACAGGAATGCACTCTCTCCTGGCTGCAAGCCGCAGTCCACCCTACTGTTCAACCGCTGCTCTCAGGCTTCCCACATTTCCTGTAAACAGCAGAGCCAGCAGGAATTTGGGTTTGCAATTCCTGGGGTGAATATAGAGTCTGAATACTTCTGGGGTGCAATGTAGGCAAGAGAAAATGGTGATAAATTGGAGTCCGAGTCAGGGAACACGGGCAAGTGTATTCCACTTCCTGCACCCCAATCTGTCCACTCCAGCGCCCGCAGTCCTGGACACAAATAAGCTCTTTGTAGATTCAGCCTGAGTGCCTCCCCGGCTGAGGTTATGGCTGGCGGCTCGGACTTAATTAGCTGTCAGGAGGTAGGGAGGAACTGGTACCTCCTCCACTTCTGCACTGTAGGTCCCTGAAAGGCTCTGCAGGAACCCTGGACCAGGCAGCTATGTGGGCCTTGGTGATGGAATTAAGTATGTATTTGGGGGTCCCAACCAAGCAGGGGGCAGACTTACACCACGCATTTTTTTTTTTTTTTTTGGTACCGGGGATTGAACTCATGACCTTGTGGTTGCTAAGGCAGGCACTTATGCCATTGAGCTACATCCCCGGCCCACAACTCATTTCCATACGAGGATGTTGTGGAAGGAAAATGGAACTCTGTTGGACTCTTCAGAGCTATTTTACACACTGTCATTTGTGATTGATCGAGGGGAGGAGCATCGGTTTCCCAAACTCTGGGCAGCCACCACGCCCCTGCTTTTTCCCAGCAGGGGGCGCTGTGGAGCAGCGGGCCGGGAACTTACCCACGGGCGGCTGAGCGGGTCCCAGGGCCACGCACAGGTCCCACTACGCCTGCAGGACGCTTGCTGCTACTCAGCTCTGGCTCGAGCGTGGTGGCCTTGGACCCCGGAACGCGCGGCTTTGTGACCGCACAGACAGGGGCAGCGGTCTCCAAGGAAGACCTTGCCGGCGCCCTCTGGAGGGCACGAGGCGATGTGCTCCTCCGCCACCCCGAGACCCCTACCAGACGGGCCAACCGTGGAGGGGGGACCCAGGTGATTCTGTAACTTCGTGACTCACCACGCTCCTTCCTCCCCGCCCACTCACCACAGCTGAGCGTCAGACTTGACACTCAACTAACAGCCCAATTCTCCCACTATGCAAAAGAGGGAAACCATCTATGAAAAAAATAACTTCACCAGTGTGCAGGAATAGGCCTATCATTTATGTACTTTTTTTTTTTTTTTTCTGTACCAGCAATCAAACTTGGGACTTCTTGCTTGCCAGGCAAGCACTTATGCCACTAAGCTATATCCCGTTATTTATTTACTTAGGGATGGCGCCTCCCTATGCAGTCCAGGCTGGCTTTGAACTCACTTTGTAGCCTAGGCTGGCCTCCAACCTGCCCCAGCCGCCTGAGTGCTGCGGGGATTACAAGTGCACGGCTATCATTTTTAAAAACTATCTCCCTTCCCCATGCAGGCACCTGACAGGGAACCCCAGTCTGATCAAAGTCAAGTGTGACTAATAATGAGTAGCTCATCGTGCCACCAGAATTTCATAGTTTAAAGTGGCCCTGAAATACAAGCTGACTACTTCCCCTAGAGCCAAACTCAAGATAGAGCCGGAGAAGTAGAGGGGAAAAACTAGGGTTACTGGTTTTCTCCAACACTTTAATTCCCTGTGATTTCTATTTTCTCCCCTAGCCCTTTGAATGAATTGTAACCCAACCATGTTAAGGGTCTCCTCTCTCTTGTCCCTAAGACTCTTGTCACAACATGTATTTTGGTTTTTTGTTGATTTGTTGTTGTTTTGAGACAGGGTCTCACTCTGTAATCAGGCTGATCTCCAATTCACTATGTAGCCCAAGCTGGCCTTGAACTGATGGAGATCCTCTTGCCTCAGCCTCCCCAGTCCTGAGACTACAAGTGTGCACCACCACACCCCGCCACAAAATGTATTTTGGAACTTAACCATATTTTTGGCTTTAGAATGGTAATCTGGTGCACAAGGGAACATGTGGGCCCCAATGTTGCTGGCAGTCATGTTGTAACCATGAGGCAAGTCAGTGTGACAGTGTGTCAGGTATAGGGGTTTAAATCAAACACAAGAGTCTGCAAGAAGACGTGAATACACACGCAAAGCGTAATAGATTATATCCAGTCTTGTGTCAGCTTCTTGGGAGAGAGTGCATACAGGATTTGAACGCGTCTCTGGAGCCCCACACTTTGTCAGTTTTGAGCGAGCCAGCAGCCCCCAGCCTGAGCAGTGCTCCACGCTGGGCTCCACCGCGCCTGATATTTAAAGCGCCGCGCCGGCCCTCAGCCTGGCGCGTGTGACTCACATATTTCAAGTGTCATCGAAGCAAAGATGATTAAGTTGAGTTCAGTTCAGGGACTGTTAAAAATAGGCCTTAGAAGAGGTCGCTCCCTCTGTCTTCCTGGGTGCACACCGCGAAGCACAGGCTGGTTTAGGAACATCCACCGCGCCAGTGGCTCTGCGGCTGCGCGGTGGGCAGTGCTGGCGGGAGCCGCTGCTGCATGGGGGGTGATCTGAACAAACCTGAAATTGCTCAAAATGGGGCTTTTTTTACTTGTTTTTTTGTTTGTTTTGTTTTTGCTTTGTCTTTTTGAGTCAGGTCTCACTATGCAGTTCAGGCTGGTCTTGGGCTCACCAGTGGTAGCCCAGGCTGACCTCGAATTTGCAACAACCCTCCTGCCTCAGCCTCCTGAGTGCTGGGATTACAGTAGTGCGCCACCATGCCCAGCTTGAGACAGGGTTTCATTAAGCAGTTCAGGCCACCTTGACCTCACTTTGTAGCTCAGGCTGGCCTCAAATTTGCAGTGATCCTCCTGCCTCAGCCTCCCAAGTGCTGTGATTACAGGCATGCACCACCACACCCGGCTTCAAAATAACTTTTAAACCTCTCCAGCACCTGTCACCTCTTCCTCCTTTTCCATTCCAAGGATCCACCCTCTCCCATTCCCCTCAAACCCAGGAGAGCAGATGTTCCCACCACACCCAGGCTCCATCCCCATTCGTCTTACACAGTCACTGACACCCCACCCTTCTTGCCAACGACTGCACCAAAGACATAAGTTCTCTGAGAGACTGGCTGCTCCAGGGATAGGCACATAGCTGACAGTGATCTAATCACATTATAGACGACTGAGTTAGGTAAAACTATCAAAGGAGCCAGCCCAGAAGATGAGAACACATTACAACTGTAGCAGGAGGTACATTCATTGAAGGCCAGGCCAATCAATGTTCTAAATAGGCTTCAGTCACCCAGTAGGGGACTAGGACCTCCTGACTCACCTCTTCCAAAAAAAGTTCTCATTTTTCCATGTATACCTGCTACGTGACTTATGTAAGGAAAAAATGACATGAGGCAGAGACCACTCAACAGGCTTTTGTGAAAGCAACAAAGAGGAGGTTTAATGTCCGGTGCAGGCAGACAGAGTGTGATAGGGCCATCTGTAGGGTCAAAGAGAAGCAGGCACTTTTATAGGGGTTGACAGCAGGCAAGGAACATTGGGCAGGAAGATGTTAACAGACATCAGTTGCCAAGTTCTCTGGCTGCCTTGAACCTCAGCAGGCAAAGTACTTTGGCGTCCAGTGTAAAATTTTGGGTGCCTGCAGATGTCTGGGGATCTCCCAGACTCCTTGCCCCATCTTAATCTCTTTTACGACATCCTGTGTTTGTTGAAGACAGTCTTCTTCCTGAGCTGAGTCTCTGTTGAGAACAATATCTGTCTTGGCGAGTAGGTTGGGTCCTGAGAAAGTCATGTCCAATTTGAGCCTTATGACTTGGTTCCCCATTGGGTCAACATTAGCAAAGTGGAAAAACATTTCCTAAGGAGCTATACCTTTTTTTGTGTGGTACCAGGAATTGAACTCAGGACCTTGCACTTGCAAGGTAGGTGCTATGCCACTGACCTAAATCCCTGGACCAAGTGGCTATACTTCTAATCTTATTGGTTGATCATAGTTTTGTCCCATGTTATATCCACATCATGATTTACTCTATAAAACTTCCTTTGAGAAGTGGGTTCATTGGCAACCCACTTTCAGGGTTCCTTCCTGTCTCTCTCAGGATCTGTCTCTCCCTCAATAAAGTTTCTTACTCTTTTCTTTTGTATGTGTCTGTGTGTATGTGTCTGTGTGTCTGTGTGAGATGTCTTACTGTGTAGTTCAGGCTGGCCTCAAACTCAGGCAACCCTCCTGTCTCAGCCTTGAGGAACACAAACTTGGCATATCAGACATCTAGCAAGATGGAAATTATAAATATTTCCCTATATCATTTGGAGGTCCTATATCATCTTTGGAGGTCCCACCAAGATAATTGGAAGAAGGTAAGAGTTTGCTTTTGTTTCATGGATTTTGGATTGCGAATCCTTTAAGTAATCAAAAATTGTCTTCCTTGGGCAGCTCTGGGGGCAGAAGGAGTGACAGTGGCTGAGCAGCATAGCTCCACAAGGCTCCCATGTACCACGACCACAACTTCCGCAGGCCCTGTGACACCAAGATGCCTAAGGGGAAGGGCAGCTCGGCTAAAGGGGCAGCAAAGGAGGAACCCAGGAGGAGATCAGCAAGGTTGTCGGCTAAACCTGCTCCTGCAGAAGTAGAAACAAAGCCGAAAAAGGCAGCAGGAAAGGATAAATCTTTGGACAAAAAAGCATAAGCATAAGGGAAAAGGGAGCAAAGGGAAACAGGGTAAAGTGGCTAAGCAAGAAGCCAGGGGAGATTTACCTGCTGAAATCAGAGAAATGAAAAATGAGGAGAGTGCAGCCTCTGAAGAAGCAGAAGAGAAAGAAGCCAAGTTCAATTAACCACACACCACATCTTCTCAGTGGTCTCTGTCTCCCTTCTTGTGCAATCCAGAGGAATATTTTTATCAACGATTATGTAAATGCAAGTTTTTTTAATAGCTCTAGAAACATTTTTTAAAAGGAGGAAATCCCACCTCATTGCATTTTTTAAGTGTAATTTTTATTAGAAGTGAAATCATTTGCTGGTTGTTTATTTTTCTGGTACTGTCTTAGTTACTTTTCTCTCGTGGTTGAGACAAAATACCTGACACCCAAAGTGAAGCAAGGGAAGATTTATTTCTTACAGTTCTTGGAGGTTTCAGTCCATACTCAGCTGGCTCCAAGGCAGGATGGCATAGCAGGGCAGCTGCTCATGGCCTCTGCAAATAGCAAGAGCCAATTGAAAAAAAGAGGAAAGACATGCCTTCTTCCTGCCCTTACACTGTATGCAGCTCTGCCCCTCGGGTGGGTGCAGCACTCACAACGCCAATCCCAGTGCTAGACAACAAACCAATCACAAATGCTAGATTTAGCCGCATCCATGATTGCATGAGGCTTGGGGAGGCCATCTGAACACAAACCATAACAAATACAACCAGAAAATAGTGGGATAATGAATTACGGTGGGCTCTGGCTATCTTGGGTGTCAGCTTAACATTCCACAGGTGGGGGTCAGTTTTATATCTTACAATATAAAGCATACTAAACAACAATTTGGAATCACAGTCATGCATTTAATATGTCTTGAATATTTTTCTTTTTTATCTTTTTTCTTGGATATTTTAAATGACTTCTATTCTCATGTTGTTTCTAGTAAAATTGTTTCCTAAAAAAAACTACTTCTTAATCATCACCCTGTCTGAATCATGTGTACTTTGTAACATCTTTAGTTGTGGTAGTCCAGTTTGCTGGCTTTTGTTAATGTGCTGTGAAAGATCAAAAATTTGAGTATATAGTATATAAGATATAGAAATTGTGACTCATTGGGACTTAAGTAACACTTTAACAGCATTTGAAGATACTGGTACTTAATCCTCTTACAGAAAATTTGGCTCCATATTTGAAGCTGGAAAGTCACTGGAATAATTGAAAAAGAAACATACATGGCTTTTTAGAATTTTGATATATGTGTTAAGAATTGTGTCCAAGCTGAGCATGGTGGCACATGCCTGTAATCCTAGCACTCTGGAGGCAGAGGCAGGAGGATCACCATGAGTTCGAGGCCAGCCTGGGCTACATAACAAGTTCAAGGCCAGCCAGCACTGCATAGCAGTCTCAAAAAAATAGTGTACAAAGTGAAATTCTGTACCAATCCCCAAATGCAACCAATAAAATTTCAAATATGTAAAAAAAAAATGTCATCCTTATTTGGCAATTGTTCCTGCCTTGACTTTGATGCCTTGTTTTTTACGCACTGTTTCTGTTAAAATGATGATAAATTTCAGTCAAGAACATGGAAAGATCATGATATTCCTTTGATGAGACATTTTACTTTTGCAGGCAAGGTCTTATATTCCTGTTTTGCATGTGCTACATCTGGACTTACTAGTCATTAAATTTAGTGGTGCTCCTTGCTTGACCTATTTTGACTTGTTAGACAACAGCATTAGGAAACAGTAATGTTACTGTGTTCCCTAGTGGACTTTGACATGAAACGATGTAAAATGGGGCTTTTTATGAAATCTAGTTTCTAATTAGGAAATATACATGTCTATCAATACATCACAGGACTCTATCTGCCAGTTAAAAGGCACTAGGCCACCAGGGTTCTCAAGACACAGAGGACAGGGCTCAGGGGGCAGATGGGCCCAACCCCCTCCACACTCTACAGGAATGTCGGGCCCGCTGTGCCTCAGTTTCCTTCCTTCTCTGCTCTTCCACTGGTGGGGAGGCAATCTTAGCTCTCCAGATTCCCCACTTTCACCTTTCCAGGCTGAGAATGATGACTCATGGGCAAGTTTTCTCAATAACTCACTGTCAGCATGAGAAGAAGGGACTTTCTTTTTCTGATCTCATTTCTGACATTTTCCTGTCACTTTCCTTTCTGGAGGCATGTTTCTGCCAAAGACTAAAGCGGAAAAAACTCAACCTCTCCCTCCTATTTGACATCAAAGAACTTTTAAATTGAGTCTGTAGAAAATTAGTGTTTCTGAAGCTGAAGACAGGGAAATCATCTTAAACGAGGGCCATGAAACTCATCTCTGGGTCAGGAGAGACTTAAATTTTGCCTGTCCAGGAGAACCCGCAGGAAAGCCATGCCCCAGTTTAGGATTGGGCATGGTCTCCTGGGTGTGGGAAACTGAACCGAGACCTGGTAGAAAGAATTTACTCCTCTGTGAGACCAGCAGGAGCCATTTCCTAAGCACAATGTTTAAGGGAACAACCAGGTGGGAGACTGGAACAGGAGACAGCTGCAGACAAGTATTCTTGACAGTCGGAGAAGGATGAGGTCTAAGCCTTTCAATTATTTTAAATTGTCAACTGTTCATCAAGAGAAAGATGAGAACCTCTCTGTCTTCTTAGATCCTTTATAAGAGGCATTGATGAAAGATACATCCCTGGCTCCTGATTCGATAGAAGGACAGATTATTCTTAAAGACAAGTTTATTACCTAGTCGGCCTCCAATATTAGGAAAAAGCTACACAAGATGGCTTTTGCTGCGCACAGCTCACTTGATACTTTAGTGCCGGCACTTGCCAGCTTCTCCCTCTGAGCATTGTGAATCTCCGTAGAAGAGCCTCAGGCCACCGAGACTACAGAGGGAAAAGAAACCAGCCTACTGCTGGGCACTGGCGCATGTCTCTCAGTCCTTCTTTTCAACCCCGCCCCTCCTTCGGTAAAAGGAGTCACTGGAGAAGAGGTAACTCACTATATCTCATGACCCTTAGGCTGTAACCAGGATGGCTTTCTTTTTACACATTCCTTTTTAATTACACCTGAAAGTCCAGTTCCTCTCCTGGGCAGAGACGTCTCATCTTGTTTGAACACTGTACTATGAGGTCAGGCCGGCCTGAAGTACGGGCAACTAAAGGTAGACCAGGAAGAGCAGGGAGAGCTGCCCTGGTGCAAATTCATTCAAGGATCCTACTGTTTTCCCAAGTTAAAAAAGGATTTGTGCCTATAATTAATAATTTAAGGGGCCAGGGATTTAGCTCAGCGACCTAAGTGCCTGCCTGGCGAGCACAAGGTCATGAGTTCGATCCCTGGTAGGGCACGAAGCCTACTCAAACACTGTGATAGTGCCTGCAACATCCCAGTCTTGGGAGTTCACACACCCCGTGGGGCGTGGCGGTTGGTAGAGGACCTTAGTGAGGCAGTCGTGCCCATTCACCCAGGGGTACCTAACCCATACCCTTCCCTTTCTCAGACCCCAGAACATGCCAGTTGGCTTTCAGTGTTAGATTTAAAAGCTGTCTTCTTTGGTATTCCTTTCCATACAGATTCCCAGTTTCTTTTTGCCTTTGAAAATCCTCCTAACCAGGCCTTTTCCATTGACATGGACTGTGCTTCCTCAAGGCTTCAGGGACAGTCCTCATCTTTTTGGACAAGTCTTTCCCATGGCTTGGCATGTTATGAATTTTCCCAAATCACATCCTGAAACATGTAGATAATATACTGTTTTGTGCCCCTCAGAAGAGCTCTCTAGCCAAGGCACCCATGCTCTGTTGAATTTTCTAGCAGACAGATGTTATAAGGTCTCTAGGTCTAAGGTGTAAATTTGCAGCCTTGAGGGAAAATACTTGAGACCCTAAAACAGCTAAGGGGATTCCTAGGAATCACAGGCTTTTGTCACTCTTGGATGGCAGGGTATGGTGAGATCACATGATCCCTCTATCTGCTGATAAAGGAAGCCCAAAAGGCAGATGCCCATATTTTAACCTGGGAAGCTGATTCCCAAACTGCATTCCAGAACTTTAAATAAGTGCTTCTAAATGCCCCAGCTGAGCCCACTGACAGGACACTGTTATGAACGGCAGGGCATGGCCTTGTGAGAGCTTACGCAGGACCGAGGACCTGCTGAGGGGTATCTGAGTTGTGAAGTAGACACTGTAGCAGAGGGAGAGACTGTGTGCCTTAGAGCTGTGGCTTTCCTGGCTTTCCAGGTACCAGAGGCATCCAAGCCAACTTTACACAAAGACCTCACTGTAATTGACACCTCACAATGTGGCAGGACTTCTTTCTTCCAAAGGGAGCCAATGGCTATCAGACACCCAACTCCTTAGATACTGGCTCTACCTCTGTGAGGACCAGCCACTCAAGTAGACATGTTCCTCCTTAAACCCTGCCGCCTTTCTACCAGAGAAAGAAGAAACTGAGGCTGAAAGACATGACTGAAAGCAAGTAATTCTCCATGTGTGAGCAGCCAGACACAGCCCCTCCCGATCCTGACTTGACCCTCCTGTGATGGCAATTCCTTCATGGAAATGGGACAAGAAAGGCAGGGTACACAGTAGTGACTCTACATCAGGTGCTTGAAGGTTCCTCACCTGCCCCTGAGACTAGTGCCCAGCTAGCAGAACTCATAGCTCTGACCGTGGCTTTACAACCCGGTGAAGGACAGAAAATCAATGTTTATACTGATGACGATTATATGTGGTTAACTTCACTTATAAGACAACTTAGTATATAGGCCCCCATTTGTTGGAAACAAAGAAATCTCTCTTATTCTCACTGGCCCGACTCTAGTAAATACGCGGGATGGACACCCGCCAAGCAGAATATCCACCCCATCACCTTACAGGTCAAAGAGTGGGTTAATCACCTGCAATTACATAGGAAGCCCCCATTGGAAGGACTCATTGGCCTTGGTCCTGGATGGGTAGAGAGATGCATGCTGGGAGTCGGGTGCTTATAAGGCAAGAGTGTCAACAATGACAACAAATCTGCAAGCTTACCCCTCTATAATATCGATGGTCCAGAAGAACGTTTCCCTGGTGTGATCATTTGGCTTCTATCTTTGTCCCTTCCCTGGGACTAGAAGATGTTGTGCAACACATTGAGGCCTTGGCTAACTAGACTCCACTGCTCTCTCCCTCCTAAATGAAGAAGTAAAACGAAGGAGGCAAGCTGTCCCCCGGAGTCGGGCGGCACAAGAGCACGAGGGTGTCTCTGTGCAATTGTAAGAGCTGGACGTTGTGGGTACATTCCTGATTCTTCTGCTCATATCTGGACGGCTATTTGAGATGTGAGACAGGTTAATGCCACATCAGTTTCTGAAATTCCCCAGACTTTCTCCTCACCCTCTTTGTGGGAGGATATTATTGGCTCCACCTGGTGAAAAGTTTGTCGGTTGTATTTACAATCATCTTGTTGATCTTATTACTTGGCTGATGCATACTTAGCTGTTTCTTTGGCCCTGTCTCCTCTAGACTCGGATCTACACGCTTATCCAAGGTGAGAACACCCGGCATCTGTCAGAGGCCTTTGGAGAGCCCCGCTGTGGGCTATCTGCCCGTCATGCCCGTGTGTGTCTCACTGCCCATCGCACCCGTGACCTCCTCCAGCTGGAAGCAGCCAGAAGAGTCTTTGGCCCTTGTCCCCTGAAGGCGTTTAGAGGTGCCTCTGCAGAAGGGCAGGGGTTACAGACAGCTAAGTTAGGTAGAAATATCATAGGCAGTCAGACAGGGCCAGGCCCTCAAAGGAGTCAGCGCAGAAAATAAGAGCACATTACAAATATGACAGGAAGTGCATTCACTGAAGGCCGGGTCTCAGGATAAAGCTGGATTGACTACACCTGCAAACCTCCCTGAGGGATGAACAGTAATGACTGATACACTAAATAGGCATCAGTCACCCATGTGGGGGACCAGGACCTCCTGACTCATCTCTTCCAAAAAAGGTCCTTGTTCTTTCCATGGACACTTGCTATGTGACCAGCTTCCCTACTGGATCAACATTACTAATGTGACTAGATTTCTAATCTTATTGGTTGATCACAGTTCTGTCCCACATTGTACTCACCTTGTGATTTTATATCCACCTCATGATTTTGCTGTATAAAACTTGCTTTAAGAAGTGGGCAACTTTGCGGATCCCTTCTCTCAGGAGCTGTCTCTTCCTCAATAAAATTTCCTACTGTTAACACCTGTTGTTCCTCAGAATTCATTTTCTAGTGTTAGGGAGCATGAACTCAGTATGTGGGGCATCTAGCAGGTTGGGAGTTATATTTCCCTGTATCATTAGAGATCCTATTTTAACCAGACAGGTAGGAAGCATGTATAATCCAAAGTTGGAGAGAGATGATTTTCTGCCTTGGTGGATAGGAATAAGGAAGTACACTGCTTCTGTTATAGCTGGCAGCCTTTCTGTAACCCTGATGGAAGACAGATAAAAAATAATACATGATGGAAGAAAGACTGTAACAAGAACTACGGAACCCTGAGCATACCAGGCCTGAAACCCACCTTTTCTCTGCACTTCCTGTTGCATGAATTACTAAGTTTTTGTATTAAGTGGATATAGATTGCAGTTTCTTCTTGCAAACAAACACGGGCTGAATTATATGAATACTAGGACTAAGTCACGAAGCAGGGGGTAGAGCACCATAAACCAGAAAACCAAGAGCCAGAAAGCTGCTAGAAACCTAAGCAGTTCCTCTCTCCAGCTGTGTCTCAGGAGCCACCTGGCCCCTGTTTGAAACGCTTTGCTTTTTATGAGTTCCCATTTTGGAGCCCAGTTTATTAAAAAAAAAAGTCTTAATCACAGTTTCCAGGAAAGAGAACACAGTTCTCCAAGTGTAGCTTTGACATCCTGCCTCAAATACACAAAGCCAAGGCCCATGGTCAGGTGGCAAGACAGACCCTCTCTGGAGACGGTGAAAAAGACCCCAGACACAGCACAGGTGGCGAGGCCTGCTGTGTGCCCTAGAAGGCTGGCGACACCTCTCGGAGCCTCATTTCCTGCGTCCACGAGCACCAAGTGGAAAATTTACAGCCTGCAAGGACTGTAAAATACTTCATCTCGCTGACGGCGTTGCAATTACAGACAATGTTAACTCATCACAGAAATCTCAGACTGATCGGCTTCATTCTGACTTCTGCCATTAGAAGAGTGTTTTATTTTTATTTTTTAAATTCATTTTATTTCAAAGAGAAAAAGGAAAACAAACAAAAAAGTTAAAATGTAAGAGAGTGTTTATTAATGTCAGCAAATCATTCCAGGGAGGAAAAGAAAAAAAAAACATCTCTGGGTGTCGGACTTCCTAGAACCACTGGTCCTGGCTTAGTCTCCTGTAAATCAGCAAAGCCTACACTCAGGTTTGTGGTGTGTGGCGTCACCAGTCCTGCCTCCTGCGGTGGCTGATTGGATAAGAAGGGAACGCCCACCCGGGTTGGGCCAATCATAGCATCGTTTCTAGGAAATGGCATTCCCTGGACCAGGACCAGTTAATGCATAACGGTGTAGGTTGAGGGAGCTGAGACGTTGTGTAAAGTCACAGCCACGATGACCATTTTCTCCTAGGTACAGTCAGAGCTCCGCATCCAGGGAGTCAACCAACTGTAGATCGAAAGTATTCGGAAGAAAATTGGCATCTATTTTGAACACACAAACTTTTTCTTGTTATTTATTGTCGAAACAAAACAGTATAAAACCAGGTGTGATGGCTCATGCCTATAATCCCTGGGAGGCTGAGGCAGGAAGATCTCCAAGAGTTTAAGGCAACCCTAGGCTACATACATAGTGAGGTTGATATAGGACCTCCAAATGACACAGGGGAAATAAACATAAATCCTGACCTGCCAGATGTCCAAACGCTGAGTTCGTGTTCCTCGGAATCAAAGAGTAAATTTGAGAGAACAAAGGAAATGAACAGTAAAAAAAACTTTATTGAGATAGGAGAGGACCTGACAGTGGGTTGCCAGTGAGCCCACTACTCAAAGGAAGCTTTGTAGAGCAAAATCACAAGGTGGGTACGACATGGGACAGAACTATAATCAACCAATAAGATTACAAGTCTAGCCACTTAGGTAATGTTGATCTAGTGGAGAAACAGGTCACATAGCAAGTGCACATGGAGAGAAAAAGGACCATTTTTGGAAGATGTCAGGAGGCCCTGGATACCAAACCGGGTGACTGACATCTGTCTAGATGTCATTGGACCAGGTGATATCAATTACATCCCTTGGGGAGGTCTGGTCATTCCATCTTTATCTTGAGGCCTGGCCTTCAAGGGATGCACCTCCAGCCATGGTTCTGCACAGACTCCCTCGAGGGCCTGGCCCTGACTGCCCAGCGTATTTCTACCTAACTTAGCTGTCTACAGTAAGGTCAAGGTCAACCTGAACTGTACAAGAAGACCCTGTTTCAAAAAAACCATAAAAAGAAAAAGTTTTCTAGCAGAACATGGTTGTACATGCCTGTAATGTCAGTGCCCTGGAAGCTGAGGCAGGAGGATCACAAGCTTAAGCCCAGCCTGGACAATTTGGCAATTGAATGAGACCCAGTCTTTAAAAAAAATCCGGAAAGGATGAACTTCAGCGTAAAGGGCTTGAATTCAATCTCCGTTACCACACAACGTTCTAAACAGACACCAGAGGACTTTTAAAATATACTGTAGCATTTCTACTAACGGGACATGCAGGAGTGTTGAAAGATAATTCTGAGAGCTTATGCATAGTGCCATTGTCTTCAGCACTGGGGATTGAACCTGGGGGGACTGTGCTGCATCCCCACTCATTTATTTTTCATTTTAAGACAGGGTCTTGCTAAGTAGCCCAGGCTGGCCTCCAGCTAGTGATCCTCCTGCCTCAGCCTCCTGGGTAGCTGGGATCACAGGTGCATACCTTCAGGCTCAGCCACATAGATGGCTTTACCTAGTTCGCTTCCGTGCCCTTCTCTGCCTGTCCTGTGTCTCCCTCCAGAAGTGGATAATGTGGTCCTGTCGCCATAGGCTCCCTTCCCTTCTGACTTCCGGTCAGGTTTGGCCAGTAGCGGGGCTGGCAAGGGACTAGATGAAGGGCAAGTAGGACAGGTGGGACATTTCTTTTCAAGTCCCCCCCTTTGGCTTCGTGTCTCTGGTGGTGGTCACAGCCTGTCTAGATGACACCTTGGGGGTTCCAGCTCACATTATTCTGGCCCCTGCCTCCTCCTGGCCTCAGGGGCAATGGCTGTCTACTGCTCTCTGCCTCAGTCTCCCTTCTCTGTCCTCTCAGCCCTGCCACACTTGGACAAAAGTCAGAGTCTGTTTTCTCCTGGGACTCCAACGGCCACAGCCTCCCCTACCTTCCTCTGTGACAAGCAGGTGACCTTGAACCAGTGCTGCAGGGACTCTGTCCCGGGAGGGCTGCCAGTGCCCGTTTCAATTTGGCACCAACAGCTGCGCCCATGCTGCGTCTTTGTGCCGAAGTAAACTGCCAGCCCTCCCCATCCTCTGGGCCGCCGGCTTCTCCCGGTCACCCTAGCTCCTGGCCTGGTTTGTGACATGGAGCCACTGCCAAGCTGGGGAGGGAGGGAGGCAGCAGAGCGGGCTGCGGAATGCTAGGGAACACAAGGTCACTCATCTCAACGTGGCAGCAGAGCCCTTGCCCTGGGCACCGTCTGTCCCCACCGTGCCCTCGGCTGCTCTGAGAAGAAGTTATGTCTGTCAGGGGACCGGAAGCGTCAGGGTGACAGGTGCGCTGCTGGCCTCCCTGCCCTCTGCCCTCTCCTCCTCCCTCCCCGGCGTGTCCATATGGCCTGCGCCCAACTTCAAAACACGCAGCTCCCGGGATCCTCTGCAGAAGCAGATGGTAAAGGGATGAGCTCGGCCCAGCGTGCGATGAGGGCCACAGAGAGCTCTGCTGGTGTCCAGCCTCACTGCCCTGACTGGCTCTGAGACATGTTCACTAGCACCTGCGGCCCCAAGGTCCCCAGGAGTTCAACTTCCTCCCAACCTGTTCCAGTGACCCCGTGCCAGCGTCTGCCTGGGGTCTTCTTGTAGGGCTTTCAAGAAAGCTCCTTAAAAGACTGACTCAGCCAGGTGTGGTGGTACATGCCTATAATCCCAACAGGAGGCTGAGGCAGGAGGGTCACCATGAAAAAGACTGACTCAGCTGGGCATGTTGGTGCACACCTGTAATCTCAGCACTTAGGAGGCTGAGGCAGGAGGACCTTTGTGAGTTCAAGGCCAGCCTGGGTTACTTGAGTTGAGGGCCAGTGAGACTGTCTCAAAACAAACAATCAATTCCACGAGGTTATCAGGAATCCACAACCCTTATAACCTCGTGGAATTGATTGACCTACACTCATACTTCTTCCAGACTTCTTTCATAGAGAGAAAAAAGATACCTTAATTCTTTTTCATATGCTAGACATAGCAGCCTACATAACTACTAATATATTAGGTCAATAAACTATGATCTTTCTCACCACAGGAAATTTCTCTCTACTATCTTCCCCCTTAGACCCTAATCCCCTTGTACCCCTCTAACTTCCTGCCCCACCCAAATAACCCAAAATCTCTTCTCTACATAATGACAGTACTGATAACAAAAATAACAGTAACAATTGTCTGTCTGTCTGTATGTCTGTTGTTTGTTTTGAGACAGTCTCACTTTGTAGGGCAGTCTGGCCTTGAATTCACTATGTAGCCCAAGTTAGCCTCAAACTATGGCAATCCTCCTGCCTCTGCCTCAAATCGATCTCAAACTCATGGCAACCATCCTGCCTCTGGCTCCCGAGTGCTTGGGTTACAGGTGCGCACCAGCATAACCAGCTAGTAAGAACTGCAGAACACTTACTAGGTGTCAGGCATTATTCTACACAGCTTTCACACAGTAATTTCAAAATCTCACCAAAAATGTATGCTCAAAAAAATTCTCCCAATAACTCTACAGGGTAGCTTACTCGCCCTATTTTCTAGATAAGGCAGCTGGGTGAGGGGTCGAGCTAGCCCTCACTTCTCCTGAACAACTCCAAAAATCAAACTCCTCCTTTAACACATTCTGCTGATAAATTTAACCCTTGATTTTGTCTCCTCATCCTTCTAGACCAACCTGGAAAGGATGGGTTGGGGGGGGGGGGAATATTCTCCCAAACTCAAAAGTTCCATCCAAGCCTGGCATGGAGGTGCCTGCCTGTAATCCCAGCACTCAGGAGGCTGAGGCAGGAGGATCATCTTGAGTTCAAGGCCAGCCTGAGCTACAAAGCAAGACCATGTCTCAAAAAACTATAGATGATATTAACAATAAAGTCAAAAGTTCCATACAGATGGTTTCCTAAGAGAAAGCTTTTCCCTCTGAGATTCTTCCCTATCCTTATCTAGCTCAGATCACCAACCACCTTAAAAACTACCAATCTAGCCATTCTGTTTTGAAAAGTGAAATGCCAAACTGGTTCTCTGTTCCAGCCCCGCACAGAGCTCTGAGAGCACGGGCACCCCTCTCCCACCCCGCCCCCCCGCCCCTCGCCCTCCCCTTTCCTCTTCGGTCCTCTGCAGCAGCCTCGGGCTCCCGTCTCTGTTCCGAGGTCCCTGTCGTGGGACGCTGTGCAACAAGCCACAGCTCTGCAGTCGGGGAGACTGGGGTCACAGGCTGCCTCTAGCTCTCTGTGACATCTTAGGCAAGCGGCCTCTCTGGGCCTCAGTTTCCTCATCTGTAAAGTGAGGGCAGCGCCTGCATGCACCCCATCAGCACGGAAGCAGCTGCGTTCATCTGCAGACTCCCGTGCGCCTTCCTTCCGGGGACTGTTAACTGCGATCCAAGCCACACTCCACAGTTTGGTCAAGGGGACCGTAGCCTCCGGGCCTCAAGGCATGAAGAGGAGTCTGCAGGGAGCTCCCCAGGGAGGGTCGGAGGACTGGCTTTCCCGCCTACTCTGCCGAGGTGGCAGACAACCCGCCAAGGCCAGCGAGTTCCCGGGCTGCGGGGCGCGGGGAGGCTGCTCTCCATGGTCCTGGTTTAGCTCGGTGACAGGAGGCGGAGGAATCAGCACAGGTCACGCACAGGTGCGAGGGGCAGCGGACAGCACAGACCGGGTGTGAGCTCCAGTGAGCTCAAGAGTGAAAGCGCTTCATTCTGGAGTGTGAGTGTGTGAGAGTGAGTGTGTGTGAGTGTGCGTGTTTGTGTGTGTATGTGTGTGAATGTGAAAGCATGAGTGTGAGTGCGTGTGAGTGTGTGAGTGTGCGTGTATGTGTGAATGTGAGAGCATGAGTGTGAGTGCGTGTGAGAGTGTGTGAGTGTGCGTGTTTGTGTATGTATATGAATGTGAGAGCATAAGTGTGTGTGTAAGTGCGCGTGAGAGTGAATGTGCGTGGGTGGGTGTGTTGTGTGTGTGCGTGTTTGTGTGTGTGAGTGAGCGTGTGTGTGAGTGCGCGTGGGTGTGAGTGCGTGTGGGTGTGAGTGCACGGTGTGTGGTCACACAGCACTGCACAGTGAACACAGAGCCTTCACACTGAGCTGAGACCTCAGGCCTTTTGCACTTTCCGCTCTGGGGACAGGGCCTTGCTCGGCTGCCCGGGCTGGCCCGGGACTGTTGATCGCCTGCCGGTCCCTTCTGGGCAGACCTGAGAGCCTCTGTGCGGCTCTTCTTTCCCGGATGACCGGGGAGCCCACGCGCCCCCACCAGCCTGAGTCCGCGCAGCGCAGCGCGGGGCGGGGGGGCCCGGAGCGCGGGAAAGAGAAGCCCTGCACCGTCCGTCCGTCCGTCCGTCCGCGGGCCGTGGAGCAGCTCCAGGAGAGGACTCCGCCATCTGCAATCTCACAGGTCAAGAAACTGAAGTACCAGGAGGGGAAATGATGACACGCAGAGAAAAGAGGAAGAGCCAGCGCCCAAACCCAGCCTGGCTCTACCGCCAGCCCCTCGCTGCGCGCTTTAAGAAGGGTGTGGAGCTCCCAACTCACTTTAATCCTCTCCCCAATTTTCTTTTTTTCTCTTTCTTTTTCTTTTATTTTTTGGTGGGACTGAGCGTTGAACTCTGCGCCTTACACTGAGTTACACCCCTAGCTCTTCCTCCCCCTCGTCTTTTTACTTTTTATTTTGAGACAGGGTCTTCCTAAGTTCCCCAGGCAGGGCTTGAACTTGGGATCCTCCTGCCTCATCCTCCCAGAGTGCTGGGGTTACAAGAGTGCCCCGCCGCTCTCAGCTCTCCTCACCTGTTTTCTATTTCCATTCCTCCAGGCCCCTTTGGCTTTGCCTTTTCTATCTCCACACCCCAGGGGTCTTGACCACAATGGCAGTTTTTCCAAGAACTCGGTGAATCGAGTCTGAGCTCCAGCAGCCTGAGGGCTGGGGATGTAGCCTGAGGTCCCTAAATTCAGCTTTCCTATTCTGGGTTGCAGGCTTTCAGGAAAAGCTGTCCTCTCCTCCGACAGATTTAGATTAATCCCCTTATCCAGCAGCTTGGGATCAGGCGGACAGCTGGGTCACCTGCCTCAGCCCTGCCAGACCTGATTACCCACCATGACCCCAAAATACATGCCTGTGCACTTGCCTGTGCACTTGTCCGCTGAATGACCCCAGCAGGGGCCTGGGACAGCGAATTCCACCTGTGGGGGCCACCCCCGCACTCGGGCCCACCTGACACTGGCCATCAGAAACCACCAGAACCTCGGCTCTCACAGCAGCCCCCACCTCCGCCCCAATCAGGGTCATTCTAAAGTCTCACTGAATTCCCATTGAATGCAGTGTTGATAGTCACTGAAGGATTTGAGGGCTGGGCAGAGTGACTCACACCAGTGATCTCAGAACCCAGGAGGCTGAGGCAGAAGGATTCCCATAAATTTGAGGGCAGCCTGGACTACATAGCAAAACTCTATCTCAGGGGGAAAAAAAGGAAAGAAAGAAAAAGAGAAGAAAGAAAGAAAGAAAGAAAGAAAGAAAGAAAGAAAGAAAGAAAGAAAGAAAGAAAAGAGAGAGAGAGAAAGAAGCAGTTTCTTTGCTGCTCGAGTTCACTTCCAGAAGCCAGGTGCAGCTGGGCCGGGCAGCACTGGAGCTGGAAGAGAAGGTGGGGAGTCGGGGTCACCAAAAACTGGGGCCCCAGGGCAGGTTTTGAGTGCTGGACTCAGTACTTGGCCAACATAGCCCTTCTCCAGAACAGCAGTTTTTCAAGGAAGAAAGAGTTTTTATTATGTTTTTCGATTTCGAGGTTAGCAGTTTGGATCCCAGCTGCCAGGAGTCCAGCGGGCCCCTGGAGAGCCCTCAGTTTCATTAGAGGCTTGAGAGAAATGCAAGTCCCCCAAAGCTGCTGATTAGTGACATGAGCCATGTGTGCAGAGGATTCATCATGCTCTTCTTTTATATATGCTTGAAGCTTTTTACAATAAGACTTTATTTGATTGATTTTTATTTGTGCGCATGCACGTGTGTGTGTGTGTGTGTGTGTGTGTGTGTGTGTGTGTGTGTGTTTGAGACAGGGTCTCATTCAGGCTGGCCTTGAAGTCACTATGTAGCCCAGGCTGGCCTCTATCTCTTGGGACTCCTCCTGCCTAAGCCTCTTGAACACCTGGATTACAGGTGTGTGCCACCAAGCCTGTCTAGACTTCTAATTTAAAAAAAAAATGAAATAAAACGTTAATGCAGGTGGCAGAGCTGAGCCCCAAGACGTTTTCAGTCTGGATCCAGGATAGATGAGGAATCATTTTTTAGTGCCCACTTGGTTTAAGACAATCAGAAAAAAATATTTTTTTCATCATGTGGCTGGTTTACTGCAAGTGTTTTATAAACTGCAGTAGCAAATAGAACCTTATCCCTGGGAATCTTTATAACAGCATTTTACAGATGAGGAAACTGAGGCAGAGAGAGCCATCATTTGTTTCTCTGATTCACAGCTAGCAAGAGGCAAGGGTGGGAGTTGAACCCAGGTTGTCAAGTTTCCAGGCTTCTGCTTCTTGTCATTCTAGAAGCAAATGCACTGGGATTTCAGGGTGGCTCTTTTGAATTGATCTCTCTCTCCCCTCCTCTCTCTCTGAACCTAAGGATTGGACCTAGAGCCCTTGCACATCCTCAGCTATTTTTTATTTCTTATCTTGAGAGTCTCATTAAGTTGCTGTATGGCCCAGGCTGAGCTTCAGCTAGAGATCCTCCCGGAGTGCTGGAATTACATCACCATATCCAACGCCTGTGAAAGATTTTTAAATGATCTAGCTTTCACATTTGTTTATATCTGCTTAAAGATAATAGGAAGGGTAAGCAAGATACTCGAGCAGCGTGACCTGGACTAGGAGGGAAATAGCTGGAGACAGAGAAGAGGGAAACTTACAGGTTCCCTTTTCCTTTCCCTTTTTTTTTTTAATGTGTGTGTATGAACCATGTGAATGTATTTCCCACTCAAAAAACTAAATAAAGCACTCTGGGAGGCTGAGGAAGGAGGGTCACATGCTCAAGTCCAACCTGGGAAACTTAGCAAGGCCTTGTCTCAAAATGTCAAATCAATCAATCAATCAATTAGAATAGAGATCTAGCTCTGACATGTACCTAGAAAACTGCTGGTGCCCACGTCTAAAGCTCACCCAACAGAAGCCTGTTGTGGTGGCACAAGTCTGTAATCGAAGCACTCTGGGCAACAGTAAGTTCAAGGGCAGCCTGAGTCACATACTGAGACCCTGTCTCAAAAACAAACAGCTAACTTGGGTGTTACACATCTGTAACCCCAGCATTTGGGAGGCTGAAGCAGGAGGATCAAGGTGAGTTCGAGGCCAGCTTGGGGTACATAGTGAGTTTGAGACCAGCCTGAACTACATGGCAAGATTCTGTCTCAAGCAAAAATAAACACAGAACAAACCACTGCCCACTGCTTCTGGTGGGGTCCCATTTTTGGAAGGCTGGTTTGCATGGCGATGCCAGCTACCTTGACCCTCGATCCACATGCCATGTGGGTTCAGGACCCAGGGGGTGGCAGGCACGGGTCTTTCTGGCTGTGAGCTGGACCTGGGTTCCTACCGGGAGCTGGAAAGGCAGGAACTGCAGGAGTTGGAAAGGCTCCCATCACCGGGTGTCCTGCCTCTGCTTCCACAGCGGTGCCCTATACTTTCTTTTGACCTGTTCTGGGGGCTGAGAGGGCAGGTGTTCAGTCTCCTGGTGATGGCAGATTCCTTCGCTAGTGACCTTCTTATCAGCCGCGTAGAGAGTTTGGTTCGCATACAGGCTGTTACCATTCGGGGTGCCCAGGTCTGGGGCGCTGCACAGAGCAGCTCTAAGCTGCCAGGTGTTGCCCAGATGCCAACAGAGAGAAGCCTCCTGGGCTGGGATTAGCCTGAGACTCTTCAAACACCCCTCTTGCTGGCAGGCGTGGTTTCTGCCATCGGTTCTCTCCCTCAGCCGCCTTACCCAGCAGGAGGAAGCCATCTGAGCCCAGAAAATCAGCGGCAAACGGAGACGCCAGCCCCCCTCCCACAAGCCTGACACGAGAAGCTGTGGGCGAGAGCTGGTCTTTACACAAGGAATTTCCAGGTTGCTGGGCAGTTCCCAGGTTGGCTGGAGGGGTTGATGCTATTGGAAGGTTTGTTTGGTTTCGGTACTGGGAATCAAATGCAGGACCACATGCTTGTGCTCACGCCACTGAGCTATATTCTAGAGGTTCTAAAAGGCAAATTTGGCCGAGTGCTGTGGTGCACGTCTATAATCCGGAGGCCGAGGCAGGAGGATCACTGTGAGCTCAAGGCCAGCCTGCACTACTAGCAAGACCCTGTCTCAAAAATAAATAAAAATAATAAAATAAATTAAATAAATAAAAAGTCAATTTATACCCGCTTTGAAATAGAAACTGAAGCAGGATCCAAAAGCCTTGAAGAAGGCTGGACCTGCCCACTCGCCGCAGCAGCTGCAGGGCCCTGTATCGGCCTCTGTGCTGCCGCAGGGGCCGAAAGCCTCATCCAGAACTCAGAACCACAGCCCAGCTTTGATGCTGCTAGAGCCCAGCACTCAGAGTACAGCTGCCCCACGGAGACAGGGGGAGGCCCGAAGGAGCCCAGGGCCTGGGGAAGGGGACCTTTGTGCCCCGTCAGGTCATCAAAGAGAGCCAAAGTCCACCACCAGTGACCGTGTGGGCTCCGGAAGCTCTGACAGCGATGGCTTGCCGCGCAACGAGAAGCAGGGGGAGTGGAAACCAACGAGCCAGGTGGCAGAGCCTCAGCGGCAAAGCAGAGCAGAGTGGGCAGCAGCTCTTGGGCAGCAATGGGAGCTCCCTGTGCAGAATTTGAAGCAGGGCATGGTTTTGGAAATGCCATGCAGAACACAGCGGAGCAAGTAGTGAGCTGCCAGGATTCCCGCCCAGCCTTTTGCGGGGAGACAGTCTCACTACTAGCCCAGGCTGGCCTTGAATTCAAGGGAATCATCCTGCTTCAGCTTCCTGTGTGCTGGGATTACATCCACAAGGGTTTCTGCCTGTTTCAGTTACCGTGACACAGAAGGGTGCGGTGAGCCGTGACGTGAGCTTGTTGTCCCCACCCTGGGCCTGGTAGCCCTGGGGTGTCCTCATTCCCTTCCCCTTGGGCTTCATGTGGAACGCCAGTGTTTTATGTACTGAGTTGTAAATGAAGAGTCTGCCCTCTGCCCTCACTTTCTTCTTGATCACTGAGCCCTAAGAGTTGTTTTCTTTATGTGCAAAAATAAAGTAAAATGAAGCAGTAAAACAAACAAGCAAAAACTAAAGATCACCCAGCAGGTCTGGGAACACACACTCAGTCACTGACCGGTCAGGGCCTCAGCCTCAGACCTGGGGTTCCTTCTAGAACATTCCTGACCTGATTTACATTGTTCAGGCATGGTTAAGCAAACACAGGCTTTTCAGTTAGACAGGTTTAAACTTGATCCCAGCCTACAAAATGGAGCTAATGTTATTTCCTCCTATTTATTTGTTTGTTTGTTTGTTTATGTTTTTCATTTTTTGAGACAGGGACTTTTAATATAGTCCAAGTTAGTCTTGAAATCACTATGTAGCTCAGACTGGCCTGGAATAGGCAGCAATCCTCCTGCCTCAGCTTCCCAAGAGCTGGGATTATAGGCATAAACCACCATGCCTGACACTGTTTCCCTCCATTGAGCACCAAGGATTCTGGGTAAGGAGGCAGCCCCGATGCCCACATGTTGCCTGCACTTAGTACACGGAGGACATTGTGGTTATTTTTATCCCTGCATCCAGCCTTAGATCCCTCTCTCACCTGTGCTCACTCCCACCCCAAAGTTTCATGTGCTCTGACTTGCCCAAGCCCTCCCGGCTTCTAGAGGATCAAAATCAGGGAAATTAAAAGCCCAGCAGGGTTCCCTGAGGCTCAGCCAGCTTAGCAACCCAGGCAATTGAAGAAGTCTCTGGGATTTCAGTTTCCAGTAAATCGGATTACAAAAAAAAATTCCCAATTCAAAATCTCTCTGAAGAACTAAAGCTGGAGTCCCACAGAGCTATCTGCTGGACAGTCCTCTGGGCACTGGGACTATTGAGAGTGAGAGCTGAGATGATGGGGGTCTTGGACCAGGCTGCCCGTCCACTCCAGGGCTTCCAGGTCAGTGTTTGACACACGAGTTCCTGGGATGCCCACGGACCGAGGGGAAGTCCAGCCAGCAATTGATCTAGACTTGGCAAGTGTATCAAGGTCAGGGGTGACCACAGGAAAAAGTAGAAAGCAGCCAGCAAAAGAGGCACCTATACGCGTCACATGACAATTTCAAAGGTGGTGGGACAGTTATGGGCTGTGAATTAGGTCACAGTGCATGTCATGAATTTCAGAATTACACCTGGTTAAGAGAGTTCTCTGGTTACTAGGAGGCAATTTCAGGTAAAGAGACGTCACCTTTGGTTTACTTTGGTTTGGCTTTTTGAGACAGGGTCTCACTTTGTAGTTCAAGCTGTCTCCCTCCCCCAGGGACTTGAACTCACTGTGTAGCCCACGCTGGCCACAAACTCATGGTGATCCTACTGCCTCAGCTTCTCCAGTGCTGGGATTTATAAGAGTAGAATTATTTTGGTGAAAAACTTGTTTGATGCAGACCCCTGGAATCATCACCTACAGAGCCCAATGGACTGAACTTCAGGAGCAAACTCGCTGTGGATTTCAACCCACAGGAAACCTGACCGTCATTCCCACCTCAGCCAAAGCTGAGAAAGCTCTTTCTCCACCAGAAGGCAGGGCCCTTGAACCCCCTCTGGTACTCCCTCTCCCTCTTGCACCCTCCTTTCCCTGGTACAAGACAGAGGTGAAGGAGCCACGGGGGCAGATGTGGGAAGCCAAGCACAGGAAGTGTTCAGAGCAAAGTTTGCTCCGAGAGTCTAACCCACCTAGGACTGCGCGCTTTAGAGAACAAACGGCTGAGGACAATCAGCTGGGGAAGGGAAACACGACGAAAGAAACTGCAGGTGAAGGAGGAGGCGGAGGCCAAGCGGGAGGGGACCCGAGGGAGCAGAGGGGTTCCGTGGGTTTCACGTGTGCACATCACAGGGGGACTGTGCCCTGCTCGACTCGAAGCCTCCTCCATCATTTTCATCTGGGGACTCTGGCAGCAGCTTCTGTGCCCCTGTGCCTGGGAGGCACCAACATGTCTGTGTGGCATTGGTGTTTCCAAGGGCGCGACTGGGCTGCTTCTTGCAGCTGGGGCCAGCTGGGGAAACGACTCTGCCCCCATGAGGGGCTAGGAGAACTCAGGCTGTGGCCTTGCGGCCCAGCTGGGGTTTGCAGATTCCAGGAACCAGGGACCAGGGACCAGCGCCCTCAGTGGAGGCAGCCATTGGCGTCACGCATGCACGCACACATTCAGAGGTTCCATATTGGACTGGGAAGAGTCCACTCTACCAAGCAGGGCCCTGATGCCCCACTGCCAGGAGCGCTATTCTCAGAGCCTGGTGGTACCTTGATATGAGCTCCTGACTCATGCTGCCCAAGGTCACGCCACTCACCGGGGAGAGCCCTTGGGTGGATAGACCAAGGCACAGTACAAAGGCATGGCCATCAAGAGCCATTCGTACTTCCAGGTTCCAGGGAGGGTTAGTTAGGTGATGAGTGAACCTGAAACTCAGGGTAACTTTCTCCCTGCAGCAGAACCCCTTTCTCTTTTTTCCCCAGAAGTGGATTCCAGGGTGTGCCTCATGCACCACCTGAAATTCTGCCCAGATTCTAAAGCCTGGAAACCTTACCAGGGACATGTGTAATTAAATCAAGAGTTTTGTAAAACATACTTGGTCCTTTCTATGTACCATGCATCCTCACATTATCTATGTTCTTGACATATTGGCTATGTCCTCATTGTGACAAGATGGCTGCCACTGCCAGTCATCATGTTATCATACAACCACCTCGAAGGAAGCATGGGTGGAAGGCATCTCTTCACACATTTCTTCTAGTTTAGGGAAAGGAAAAAAAAGCCCTGCAGAAACCCTAGGAATAGACTTCCCCATATGTCACATTGGTCAGAACTGGGTCACTGTTCATGCCTCAGTCAGTCACTCCCATCAAACACCAAAGATTCCATTAGCAAGAGCAAAAACAGAGTGAATGTCGGTGAGGTCTCCCTAAGGCTACTTCAGATCTCCCCTCGGCTTGGATTTTCTTCTAGGGTCCCAGGTCAAAGACCCCAAGAGAGGGACAAAGTCATTGATCATGAGAAGGTTCAGAGCAATCACCATCACTAAGCATGTATAGGCCCAAGAAGCCAGCACAGTCCTCACAGAAAATGTCGAACCTGGCACAAGAGCGGTGTCACCAGAGTACCCTGTGCACCAGGACTGCGTCATCAGAGTTAGAACCCAGCCGGACCAGATCCTGGCCTCAAAGGGAGCTGACACAGAGAGGGTGGGTTGGCTTTTTCTCTGTAGGTTAGAGCCCTCGGATTCACGCTTTCCACCGCTCCCGGCTCTCATGAGCTTTCCCTCCTCTCGGGCTGCCTAAATCCCACCTGTCTTAGCTGGGGTTGTGGTGCACACCAGGAGGCTCACGAAGGAAGATCACAAGTTCAAGCCCAGCTGAGCAACTTAGCAAGACTGTCACAAATAAAATACTAAATTAAATTAAATAAAGCAGATATATAGCACAGTAGAAAGACCCTAGGTTTAAAATTCCAGTCCAAAAAAAAAAAATCCTTCCTGCCTTTCAAAAAGGTCTAACTCAAAGAGCTGGACCTGAGACTGAGGCAAGAGGATCACCTCAAGTTCAAGGCCAGCCTGAACTACACAGAAACCCTGTCTCAAAAACAAAACAAAACTATCCAACTCAAACCTGACTCCTCCAGAAATTTACCTGTGGTTCTCCCAATCCTGTATAAAATTAGTCACTGATCCCATGGTTCAAACATCTCATCACAAGTAGTAACCAAACATTGAGCTCCCCTTGATGCAATGTGGAGAAATACCCCTGTATTCTTGTTAAAGAACCAACATGAATCAAATGCAGCCTCTAGATCAACTGTTGGTTTAGACTAACAATAAATGGGGCTGGGGATATAGCTCAGTGCATAGGCATCGGAGTTTAATTCCTGACATGCACACACACACAAACCTGGGATGTAACTAGCAAAAATCTAGATGTAGGAAACTAAAAGTCCAATCTCTTCAGCACGTAAGCAACCTTTTCAAAAAGAGAAGCCCTGTAGAGTTGCATGTGTTTTCTATTTGTCACAATAATATTACAAAATAAATTATAATTTAAAGATTTACCTTATGATTAGTCATGAGCCACTGGAGGGGCAGCTCTGCTGATGTGGGCAGGGCACGTGGAGGCTCTGGGGGCAGCTGGCTGGTCAGATGGGTGCCAGCTGGGCCAGAGTGGTCTCCCCGGGCCTCCCCCTGGAGCAGGCTGCCTGGGGTTGCTCTCCTGGCTGAGGAGCAGCTCTGGGACACCTGTAGAATCACACTGGATACATCAAGACCGAGAGCCAGAGATTATTCTGCTTCACTTCTGCTGCAGTTTACTGGCCAAAGCAAGTCATATAACCAAGTCCAGCTCAAAGGTGGGAAAGAGATTCTTCCCCTTAATATGAGAATCTGTAAAGTCACCCTGGCAAGGGCACAACTACAGAGAGAGAGATCTTTCATTTATTTATTTATTTTTGGCAATCACACCACAAAGTTAAAAGAAAGCAAATACTGTAAAGATTGGTCTAAAGTTCCCTCTCTCTATATATTGTTTGGCCTAATATTTCTCCATGCATAATGAACTGTAACCTAGCTTGATATGTAAGCAGGTTGTAAGCCCCTGTCACAGCAAGTAGCTACAGCTCAGCCAGTCACAGGGACCAACTCTTCAAACTATGTTGAGATGAGACAGACACAAGCAGTAACCTATAGCGCTGTTTCTGCCTTGCTGCCGTTTTCTGTGTGTCATTTTGCTCCAGTAAAACCTTTTGAATCTTTTTGGGGGCAGAGCTGCTGCTTGGTTCCCTGTGTCTAATGGCAATTGAAGCCAATTAAGTTCTGCAAAACTAGATTTGCTGTAATTTTCTCTTTTAACAGTATCTATTAAGCCACCAGGCATGGTGGGGCGCACATGGTAATAATCCCAGCACTTGGGGGACTGAGGCAGGATCACTGCAAATTTGAAGCCAAATTCAACACAAACTACAGAATGAGACCCTGTCTCAAAAAATAAATAATAAGGGGACCGGTGGTTTAGCTCAGCAGCAAAAGTGCCTGCCTTGTAAGTGTGCCGTCGTGAGTTTGATCCCTGGTACAAAACACACACACACACACACACACACACACATTTAACAATAGGCCAGCAAGAAAAGGAAGTAGATCACACGGGGTCTACATGATAGTGTGTGCGTGTGTGTGTGTCGGAAGTTCTCCATAAGAAACGTTTAACAATTATTTCTCCCCCCTTGTTATGCTTTTTACCTAGATGCCCCCCAGGCTTCATGCACTCATAGGTGGGGCTTTCGGGAGGTGATTGGATCATGGCTGTGTGATAATCGTCGTCAGATTAGCCTGCTGATGAGTTTGTGGCTAGGGGAAGTGGAGCCTGGTCAGAGGAGGAGGGCCACCGGGGCTGAGGCCTAGAAGGGCGATCACTCTCCTGCCCTGCACCTCCCTTGACACTCTCTGCTTCCGTCTGCTATGCTGCGAGCAGCTCCTCCTCTGCTCTGCCTTGGAGTCAGCCAACTATGGACTGAAACTTCTACAAACTGTGAGCCAAAATAAAGCTCCCCTCCTTTAAATTGTGGGTGCCAGGTGCTTTGTCCCAGTGATAAGAAAAATAAGTAAGACACCCTTCACACAGTTTCATACGGTGTGGTATGACTGTCACATATGCATGATAATGTGGTGGTTCAAGAGTACTATGGAGCAGTGGCACACGCCTATAATCTTAGCACTCAAGAGGCTGAGGCAGGAGGATTGCTGTGAGACGCATGCTGGGCTACATAGTCAGTTCAGGGCCAGCCTGAACTATAAAATGAGACCCTGTCTCCAAAAAACAAAGAAAATACTTTGGAAAGCTTAGTGTGGCGGGGCGTGCCTGTAACAGGGCACTCTGGGAAGCTGAGTTCGGTCCTAGCCTTGGCAATTTATCAGCTCAGAGAGACCTTGTCTCAGAAACTTAATTAATTAATTTAAAGGGCTGGGAATGTAACTCTGTGCCAAGACCCTGGGTTCCATCCCCAGTGCCTCAGGGGAAAATGACTTTTATGGGAAAAGTCTCAGTGTGGGCCTAGCCTGTCCTTGATACCTGCCAAACGCTTGTCATCAAAGCTACCAAGGAGAGGTCAGTTGGAGAGTCAGCAAGCCAGGCAGCAGTTCCAATCTCCTGCAAGGCAGTCCTAGGCACGGAGCCCTAACTCCTGGCTGTGTCCTGTGGGTTAACAGTGAGCCCCAGTTCCCAAGCAGCCTCCAACACAGGTGTGAATTTCAGGAGGTAGCATCACTGAGGAACATCACTGAGGAACATCAGAACCAGTTCCCTGCAGTCACTGCAGGATGACACCTACATGTGAGGACTTCTTTTTTGTTTGTTTTCTTTTTTTTTTTTTTTTTCAGACAGGGTCTCACTGTGTAGTTCAGGCCGGCCTTGAACTCACAGCAACCCTCCTGCCTCAGCCTCCCATATTGCTGGGATTAGGATCAAAAGGCGCACCCCCACCTCCAGCTCTGTGTGAATATGTCTTGGACTAGACAAAAAGCGCAGAGGAGGCCAAGTGTTCCCCAAGCACTCTGCTGTGGAGGGGAAGCCAGTGGCAAGTCGGCTCATCTGCTTTTGCTCTTATCTCAGCGCCTCCCACTCTGAGACCCTCCCTGCTCTGGAAGCACAGGCGCCCCCCTGTTGGCGGTGTGGAATGTTCTCCCTGAATCTCCCCTGCATCCAGACCCAGTTCCAAGTGAAGGACTCCAAGTGACGGAGGCCCCCGTGTAGGCTGTCTAAGCCCCCTGTGTGTTTGTGACTGTCAGGACTGCCAGAGCAGCCTCACACATGCTGGCCAGGTTCCGGCAAAGCGAGTGATCTGGGGAAGAGAGAGGAAGGTAGAAGCCACAGTGTCCTTATGACTGAGCCTTGGAAGTCACACGCCACCATCTGTGTCATGTTCATGTGGCCATGCTTGTTAAACCCACAAGCCCCGAGTCCAGCTCCCAAAGTGCTGGCTCTTGCTGAAGTTGCCCCGCGGAGGCCAGCGAGGTGAAACTCCTGGATTAAACTCCCCCCGGCCACTCTGAGATGTCCCTTTTCATCCCCACCTGACACTGAGCCAGCGTGGACGAGAATGGGCAAGCTGCTGGCCTCTGCAGACTGTGCCCGTCCCGTCCCCAGCCCTGGTGACCTTAAATGAGATCTCCACTGTCCCGGCTTTGTCAGCTGCATCCTGGCAAAGACTCGGGGAGCACAGCAGCTTTGTGGGACCCTGGCCAAGCTTTGGCTGTTCTTGGAGGAAGGCGCTGGGCTCACAGAGAATCCAGTAATGATCAGCAGAGGTCCAGGGAGAGGGCACTGGGACAGAGGTCAAAGGTCCTGAACACGATGGCCGAGATCCAGCCTGGACAGCTCGGGGACCCTCTGGGCAGGGACACAAGGTGGGTGGTCATCATTCCGGAAGTCAGCGTCTCTCTCCTGGAGACACCCGTGGTCCTCGCTTGTTTCTCTTAAAGAGGGGCTGGTCTTCGCTTGCTCCCCTCCCTCTCGCCCAGCTTGTGGCTTTAATCCCATCCATAGCGTGACTCACGCCTCTCCCAGCCACCAGGATGCAAGCACAAGCTCCCAGGTCCAGATGGAGCTCTGTCTGTTCCTCCCTCCCTGCTCCCAACTGCCTGCATCAAAACCAACTCCTGCCCCATCTCTCTCTTCTCCGAAAGCGGCTTGATCGCCACCCACTCAGCTGCTCAAGCCAGAAACCTGGCATTATCCTTGGCTCTGCTTTCGCCCCCGTCAGCCAGCTCTAATTCAGCCAGAAGATTCATTGGTTCTCCTTTCCAAATGTTTCCCCAAACTGGGCACACGTAGTGGTGCATGCCTATAATCCTAGCACTCAAGAGGCTGAGGCAGGAGGATCACAGTGAGTTTGAGGCCAGCCTGGGCTGTGTAGTGAATTCACTGCCTGAAAAACAGAGTGAAATCTAGTTTCAAAACAAACAGTTTCACCCATTGTTTTTCTCCCCTGTCCCCTTGGCCCAGACCTTGATCCTGGTAACTGTCATCTCAGGCAGTGATGACCACAGAGCCTCTTTCCTGACTTCCTCTCTTGCACTATCTTCCACTGGCTGTTCTGCACACATCAACCTGAGGAGATATTTGTCCCCTGCTCATGTCCTTCTGGCTTCTAGGACGCTGTCATGGGTCTTGTTCCACCCTTGCCTAGCAATTTGAGCTCCAAGCCCACCAACTCCCCTGCTTCGTGCTGTAGCTTCCTAAACACACCGAGCTTAACCCAACCACAGGACCTTTGCACATGCTCTTTCTCTGCCTAGCATCCTCTCCCTCCTCCCAGTGACTTGTGACACTGCCTCCTCACCATTCAGCTCTCAGTCCAAAGGTCACCAATCCATCCCTGCCTAACATTATACCACCTGCCCATCCTCCTACCCTGTCACCCTTCACCACTTCATCTTATTAAATCTCCTACATGGAACCTACTGCTCTCATTATCTTAATTTTGTATTTCAGCCCCATGAATTCTGTCTGGTCCAGTGCCTGACATTCAGGACTTGCTCAGGAAATCTCTCTTGGGGTCACTCACTCACTCACTCATTCAGCACATACCTGCTGAGGCTTCCTGCTTTGTGACTCAGGCGTAGAAGGATAAGTAAGATGTCTGGTATCAAGGGCTTCAAATCTAGGCTACACTGCTACCCAGCTCTGCCTCTCTTCCCCTCCCAGAGCCTCCATTTCACCCTTTACAGCACGGGCACAACACTGATTTGGCAGACTTGCTGTGAGAGCTAAACGTTTCCTCGTAAAGGCCAACCAGACAGCCTGGCACACAGACACTCATGCATCCCATGGCCAAGGGGGACTCTGCTGCAGCCAGCTTGGAAATGTGGGCACGGGCTTGGGGCACAGACACAGCTGTGGAACAGCTGGATGTGCAAGTGGGCAGCAGGTCCAGAGCAGAAGTGGGGCGGGCAGGACCCTGAGGCCCACCGTGACCCACTTGGCCACAGGAGGAAGCGACCGTAAACAAGCAGGGCAGCGTCTGAAAATAACAGAGTGGAGCTGCCTCGGGCCACAGCGTGGCTTCCAGGGGCACCGACTGGGAAGCCAGGAACACACACGCCTCTCTGCTCAGGCTCCCTGCTCTGCAGCCGGGCTGGAGACCACAGCTAATGTGACCTTCCCTGCCACCTACATATCTATGGGTGGGAGCAAAGAAGCCTGGCAGGGACCGAGAGATACCGGGCTGCCCTCTGTATGTCCCTGTGAGCTATGCTATTGGTTAGCAAAGATGAGTTTTAAAGGATTTAAAACCTGATGTATTAGGCTGGGGCTATAGCTCAGTGGCACAGCATCTGCCTAGCAAATGCAATGTCCTGAGTTCGAATCCCAGTACCCAAAAAAACCCTTTATATATGGATTTTCAAGTGTACACTGCCACCACCTCTGAAAAAATGTGTAAGAAACGAGTAAAAAACCAAGCAGGGCGTACATGCCTATAATCCCAGCACTCCAGAAGGCTGAAACAGGAGAATCATGAGTTGGAGGCTGGCTTGGACAATTTAGTGTCTTCACTTCAAAGTAAAAATTAAAAAGTGCTGGAATGTAGGTCTACAACATGGCCATGCACAGTGTCACTATGGACATCAGCCAGCAAAGTAATTTCACATTCAGTAAAACAGAAAAGCCAGGAGTGGTGGTGTATGCCTGTAAACCTAGCAGTCAGGAGGCTGAGGCAGGAGGATCATCACAAGTTACAGACTAGCCTTGGCTACACAGTGAGTTCAAGGATGATCTGAACTACATAGCAAGACACTATCTCAAATAAATAATAAAAATAAAAACTAAAAAAAAGTTTTTTTAAAAAAATTGATGTTTTGTTTTGTTTCTGAGATAGGATCTTACTTTGTAACCCAGGCTGGGCTCAAATTCACCATGATCCTCCTGCCTCAGCCTCCCTAGTGCTGGGATTACAGGCGTGAGCCACTACGCCCTGGCTGCGATCATTCTGCTGTTGACTTTGAGAAGGAGCACTGGGGAAGGAGCTGGGGCTCCAAGCATTTTGGCTGTGAATTCCACGCTGATAACAGCAGTGTGGAGAAAAATAAGTCATTTGCCGAGGCGGGTTCCTGGTGCGCTGGAGAAAATGAACCTTGTGGTAAACATGAACCTGGTCCACGACTGTAAACCAGTGGGACCCCGACCAGGAATTCCCGCTCACGTCCTCAAGGATGAGATCGTTTCTTTCCATTTGGGGTTAGAGGTTGGTAAGAATTTTAAGCACACCCAGGTGACATCACCACTCAAATTACGTTGCCTCGTGGGATTTTCTAGCGATGACAGCAGAATCTGCATAGCTTTGGACTCGTGGGTTTCTCCTTGGTCTGTGACAGTCAGAGGAAAGAGACTCCTCCTCCATTTCCAGACAGTTAAAAAGAAGTATGGCCAGGCCTGTTGGTGCCCAGCTGGGAGGCTGGAGGCAGGAGGATTGTCTGTGCTCTCCTCAAAACATTGTGGAGAGCTGCAGAGAGAGGCAGTTCCAAGCCCCAGCCACTGCGACAAGGGCATTCTGGTCCACAGTGGGGTCTCCCCAATGCTGTTATTCACTTCACAGCAGCAGGGCGGAGAGTGACTGTTTGTCAAGAGCTTGTTCGACTCCTGAGCCCCAGTGGGGAGGTGTCAGGTACGTCCTGGGCCAGGAAACAAGCACACAATAATCAGAAGTCCTGGACTCTCACAGGAGCCAAGGAGAGCAAGGGAGAGACAGGTGGTGCATCCAGGCAAAGATTGCTGGGGAGCAAATGCCTGGCAAGGGCAATCGAAACACAGCATCTTCTGTCTCCGCTGATGCCCATCAGGAGACGGGATGCGGTTCAAGGGAAGCTACCTGTTCTGCCTGCCTACTTGTGCTCACGGAGCGCTCTGGTCCTCAAGACGTGCCTCACAGTGGGGTGGCGCGTGCCTGCAATCCCAGCACTCTGGAAGCTGAGGCAAGAGGATTCCTGTGAAGTTGAGGCCAACCAGGGCTACAAAGTGAGTTCAAGGACAGCCTGAACAACACAGCAAAACCCTGTCTCAAAAAAAAAAAAAAAAAAAGTAAACACCCCCCAAAAAGACATACTGGCTCCCAGCTTCTTTTTGCTTTGTTTTGTTTTGTTTTGTTTTGATTTTCATCTTTTTGAGACAGGGTCTCACTATGCAGTTCAGGCTGGCCTTGAGCTCACTTTGTAGCACAGGCTGGTCTCAAACTCACAAAGATCCTCCTGCCTCAGCCTCCTGAGTGCTGGGATTACAAGCATGTGCCACCATGCCCAGCTGCTCTCTGGCTTCTTAAAATAAAACCTGGTGATAACAAACCTGTTGCTGGTGGTACACAGCTGCAATCCCAGCACATAGCACACATAGAAGCGCTTGGTATTTTTTGGTTTTTGAGGCAGGGTCTCGCTATGTAGTCCAGGCTGATTCCCCAGGGTCACCGTGCTTGGATTTCGGTCTCTTTTTTTTCAAAGGAGACTAAATCAATTATCTCTTAATTAAAGAAAAAATTTTTCCAAAAGTAGAAAGGGAGGAGTCAGACCTGTAATCCTAGCACTCGGGAGGCTGAGGCAAGAGGATCATTAGGAGTTCAAGAGCAGCCAGGACTACAAAGTAAATTCAAGGCCAGGCTGAACTGCACAGTGAGACCCTGTCTCAAAAAGACAAAAAGAAAAAAAGTGCAAAGGGAGAGCTGCTGAGAGAAGTTAGAAGCAGAGATTACTTACAGCATATTCAGTCTGCTACTATTGACTGATTTTATAAATTTAGGTTCCTCCTATATCCCTACTGAGGATGACATTTAAAACTGATTGAGGCATAGTGGTGCATGCCTGTGATTCTGGCACTCGGGAGGCTGAGGCAGGACTGCCACATGCTTGAGGTCAACCTGGAGTATATAGCAAGACCCTGTCTCAATAAAACCAAAAAGAAAAAAAAGAGATTGAAATATTGGACATGGATTCTCACAGGAGGATCAGCATTGGTTCAAAGCCAGCCTGGGCTACACAGTGAGTTCAAGACCAGATTATGACTTAAAAAGAAAAAAAAAATGATTGAAGTATAGTAAGTAGTTAAGTGTTTGAGATTCTTGCATAATAGTACAGCTGTTTGTTTGTTTGTTTGAAAATAACCTTTTATCCCCTCTGAATATTGACTCACTTGAGCATAGCACCTATTCAGAAATTAGTTCTTAATATTCTAAAAGCAAAATACAGCTGCCACTCACCTTGGGAATTGCCTTCCCCTCATCTTCCACTACAGAGGGTGGAAGACAGCACATTTCTTCCAGAACGATCTGTGTAAAGAGGAAGGCTGGCTGTGTGACCCCTCCTGTGTCCCTCTTCTATTTAAATCCTTTCCATGACTCCAGCTGAGCATGTTATATAAGCTCCGACAAGAATGGGTTGAGTAAATTGATGCATGTGTGAGGGAACCAAACCATGCTGCATCTCCTGGTCATTACATACTGATATGGAAAAGTACGGAATATTGTGTTGAGGATGATCTCATTTTTGAAAAGTAAGATAATTCTCTCTCTCTATATATATATATAAATTGTATCACATATTAGCACATGCCTGTATACAGCAGTGCACATATTAGTACATATGTCTGTGTACATGGCTACTGGTCTGTAAGCAGAATAAAAATCTAGAATGATGCAAACTTGCTTGTTCTACATCTTGATCTTAGTGGTGATGATGCAGGTGTAAACATGGTTAAAAATTCATTGATTTGCACTTAAGACCTGGATGCTTTCCTATCTGTAGTTATATTTCAGGTTTTTTAAAAGGGAAAGAGACACATTCAGAAATATTCTTAAAGATCCACTATAGTTTAGATCTGGAATGTTGCCCAACAGCCCATGTGTTGTTACAGGGCTGGTCCTCAACTTGGCGCTGTTGGAAGTGGTGGAACCTTTAAGAGGCGGGGCCTAATGGAAGGTCTTAGGTCATTGGGGGCGTGTCCTCAAAGGGGACAGTGGGTGCCTAGCTGCACCCTCTTCCTTTTTGCTTCCTGCCCAGGAAGTGGGCAGTTTACCCCACCACTGCCATCCCAGACCCAGAAACAGCACACTCTCTCTCATTCTCTGGCACACACACACACAAAAAGTGTATTTTCTGTGTTTTATATATCCTAAGACTACCTTATCTCCACACAATAAATGGGTTCCAGAATCCAGTCCGAGGTTTTTAGTAGGAATTCTAGTCACAGACACGGGTTAGCTAACTTCAGCAGAAAAGGGATTCACCACAGGCAGAGCCACGAGCTCACATGGTTGCCAGGAAGGACCCCATGGGAACCACAGCCAGAAACCTGCCAGGACTGAGGTAGCTGAGAGCCCTGGCTCCTCCTGCCGAGCCCTGCCTGCGGCTGCTGCTGTCCCTACAATCTAGCTTGTACTGTCGCTTCCATGCCATCCTCCAAGCCAGGCCTCCTGCTGCTCCTTGGCCCATTCCAGAGTGAACATCCTCCATGGGTGCAGCTGATTGGTTGAGCCACCTGCAAGGGATGCTGGGAAAGGGAGATGGGGTAACACCTGCCTCTCTGAGGTGGATGCCCCCATGACAACTATAATCTTGGGAAGGCACAAATTCAGTTTGGGGACATCAGTGCTGAACAGCTGAAAAATGACAGATTGCAGTGTTCTCTGTGCCTGGTGGGTCACAGGCTAAGGACAGACACCAGTGTAGATCCTAAAGGATCTAAGGATGACCAGACTTGAGAATTCTAACATTCTCCTCACCAGCAGGGCTCAGGTTAAGGATGTTTTGTTTTGTTTTGTTTTGTTTTGTTTTTTGCTAGGCAGGTGCTTGTGCCACTGAGCTATAACCCCAACCCCAGGTTAAGGTTTAGAATAAGGTTTTTGCATTTAACTCTTGAGTGGTTTATGGCTAAGAAAAAGGTCATTTTGGGCTGAGTGTGGTGGCACATGCCCAGAATCCCAGCAAAGTGCAAGGCTGAGGCAGGAAGATCACAATTTCAAGTCCAAAGTGGGCAGTTTAGTGACTTAGTGAGACCCTGGCTCAAGATAAGAGATGAAAAAAGGGAATGTGTCTCAGTGCAAAGGCCCTGGGCTCAATTCCCAATACCAAAAACAAAGGGTGGTGGCATTTTTAATGAAAACAGTGATTTGCTGATCTGCCAACCCATACTTCCTCTCCTTCCATCCTTCATTTGTTCCTTCCTTCTACAAATTGTGACTCTAAACCAGCTGGTCCCTGATTGGACCCCCATGGCCACTTGATCTAAAGCCAGTCAATTCATTGGTTAGCCAGTAACCAATTAGAGCCTCTCTAGCAGGGAAGCAGTTCCCAAACATTCTCAGTTCAATTCAGTCTTAGGATCTTGATTCTTGTAATAGCTAAATCTTGGAAACAGCCCAAATGGCCATCGACCAGTGAATGGATAAGGATGCAGGGTTTTGTTTTGTTTTGTTTTATTCAATGGAGTGCTACTCTTTCTAATAGGGTAAGCTTGAGACATTTCTAACTAAATGGATGCACCTTGAGGCCATACTCTTAGGTGAAATAAATCAGACACACATGTTTAAATACTGCATTATCTCTCTATTGTGAGAAACTGAAAGTATAAAGAAGGACCAAAATGTGCAATAGATATTAGGCAATGGGAAGAAAATGTTCAAATGAGAAGTGGACCAAGGTAGGGTGGGGCAAAAAAAAAAAAAAAAGAGAATAGAAAGAATTGAAAACAAAGATTTTGCAAATAAGGAGAAGAGGAGAGGGAGAGAAATGGGAAAAAAAGAAGCAAAATAGGTACAAACTCCCTATGACAAATGTGATCATCATGTGTATAAAATGAACCAATAAAAGTAATTTTAGAAAAAGAATCTCAGGCCAGGGGTTTAGCTCAGCAGCACAAACACCTGCCTGGCAAGCGCAAGGTCATGAGTTTGATCCCAGGTACCAAAACAAAAAAAAAGAAAAAGAATCTTGATTTTTTGGGGCACGGTGGTTTAATATCAAAAGAAATGCCTAAATAGACCTAGTTATTAAGTAGTTAGGTTCAAAAACTCAATAAGTATTTACAGTGTAATATTCTAGCTGATATATGAAAGAGTAAAATGAAAGAAAACATTTTTTATTTCATTTTTAACCACAGTTGCTATCGAAAGGAGTAGCCATACCTGTTGGAGACAGCACAAATTCTCAAACCTCAGAATCAGACTGCAAACCCTCTCATTTCCTGTCCGTGTTGATTTTCAGTAGCAATTTCCCTTTATTACCGTCACCGTGGAAAACCCAGGTTGCAAAGATTTGACATCATGGAAAGCAAGAATTACAGCCTCACTGAATCAATAGCCTGAGAGTGGTCTGGGCAATGTAAGCTATCGCCGCATGTGCTTGGAAAATGTGAATATCCCACAGTGTCCCTGCAGTTTCTCAGGAGTCCTGGGGTGTCCTGGCACACAACTTGAAAATCACTGTTTCTAGGGTATAATCTAAGAGAGAGAGGCAGTAGATACTCAAACTGGTGGAATCAGGGAAGGATTGAGTTCTAGTCTGAAGCATATTGGAAAAATTATTAAAGAAAACATATTTGCACAGAGAAGAGAGAGATTTAAAAAAATGGGAGACCTGGTGATACATGCCTGCAACCCCCAGCACTCTGGGAGGCTGAGGCAGGAGGATCACAAGTTTCAACTCAGCCTGAGAAATTTAGTAAAATGTTGTCTCCAATAGAAGAAAGAACATCCCCCAGGGCAGCACTGCCTGTGTTTGGACGCATGCTCTGGCACCCACAGTCTTTCCTTAGTTCAGGAAAGGGCAGCACCTCTGTCCTTCCAGCTGCTCAGGCCACAGCTTTAGGTCACCTTGGACTCTTTTTCTCTCACATCCTTAGCATATTCCATCATCTCTGTCCAAGTTCCACCCAGACTCTGACTACTTCCCTTATTCGTGTGCCATTGGTGCAGCTGTCACCAACTCTTTCAGACACTGTGCTCCTGTTCGCAACCCAGAAGCCTAGGGAATCTCTTAAAATGTAAGTGCTTGCCGGGGCCTGTACTCTCTGATGGTCCTGCCTCACGTGGAATCACAGTCCTTATCACAGTCCTGAGCTCCATGGGAGTCACCCTCAGACCATGTCACCCAACCTTCTGCTTTCATTCACTTTGTCCCAGCCATGCCACCCTTCCCACAGTTCTTTAAGTCAATCAGGCACCATCATGATCCCAGGGCCTTTGCACTGATTCACTCCACCACCCAGAACATTGTCCACAGATCCTCAGGGTTCGTTCCCTCACTTCCCTCCATGTTTGCACAAATGTCACTTTGCTACTGAGCTCTTGATTGTATAAGACAGAAGTGGGGTCTGGGGGTGTAACTCACTGGTGGAGCACATGCAAGGCCCTAACTTGGATTTCCAGCAACACAAAAATATAAAATAGAAACAGCAGCGCCCTCTCCTCAGCACTTCCTGCCCCTCGCCTTTGAGGGGATTGCTGAGTGTAAGGCTGGACATTGACTCAAATGAACTCACATACAAAGAAGTCCATTTGGAGGATCCTTCACTGTTTGTAAACAAGTATTTACCTCCTCTTGTATACCTTAGATATCTCAGGGTGACTTATAATACCTAGTACCATGTAAGTGCTACAGAAATAATTGCTACTGTTATGCTGTGTTGTTTAGGGAATAGTATATATGTTCTATATAGATGTAAATCTTTTTCCCAAATATTTTCAATACATGGTTGGTTGCATGTGGAGACGTGGAACCTGCAGGTTTGGGGAATGACCATATATATAGCAAACCAATTTAACTTCCCTTCCCAGATCCTGGCAGACATCATTAGTGGATCACAGCACTCATTCTCCCTGAACTGTGGCCTGGGAGCATCTGGGCAGCACTGCTAATCAATCGCCCATTGGTACCAGAGGGCCCAGGCCATTTCCCTCCCTGATACAATACCTTCTATGCTGCAGTTCTTTCTTCACCCCACAACATTCATCAGGAGGCTTTACTCTTACCTGGAAACTTTTCTTCAGCTCCTGAAGAGAAACCGCTGATGCTAGATATTTGTAGAAAGTACATAAACAGCACTTGAATGATGTCTTTGGTGCGACTCAGAAAGTTTTGATATTACAAGGAGAAAAAATAAATATGCGAAATAACTCCATTTGGAGAGCAATGACTTATATTAAGAACATTTTTAAGCCCACTCTTTCCTCTGAACAGATGGTCTGAACATAAAGGTCTACCACGTCCAGATTTCCAGGAGTTTTCCTCCTTCCCTGTCTGTCGGTCTGTCTCTCTCTCCCTCTCCCCCCACCTCCTCTGTGCCTCTCCTCCCCCTGCCCCTCTCTTCCCTGCTGTCACTCTGTGCAGTACTTTGTCTTCTCCAGTGCCTGTGTGCATGCATGTCACTGTGTCTCTCTCTGCACATGTGGGTCTCTCATTCCCAATCCATTTCTCTGTCTTATACTATTTGTGTCAGACTAGCTCTGTCTATGTGACTCTGGCTCAGCATTTTGGGGGTGGGAATTGAGGGGATTAAACCCACAGGCTCCCGAATGCTGGGCAACTGCTGTGTCACTAAGCCACAGCTCCACTTCTTGTCTTGGTGTGTGCATGGGGGGAGGAGTGCCAGCAATTGAACCCGGGACCTTTGTACTGAGCTACCGTCCCAGTTCTTTTTATTTTCTATGCTGAAATAGAATCTTGCTGAATTACTAAACTGTCCAAGGTGAGCTCAAGCTTGCCTCAGTCTCCCAGGGCGCTGGAATGACACAGAGGTGCATCACCACACCCCATCTCTTTTCTTTTTCTTTTCCTTCCTTCCTTTCTTTCTTTCCTCTCCTCTCCCCTCTCCTCCTCCTTTTCCTCCTTCCTCTCTCTCTCTCTCTCTCCTTTTATGGCACTGAAATTAAAGCAGTAGTATTCTACCACTGTGCTAGATCTCCAATTGTTTTTATTTTTACTTTGAGGTAGAATCTTTGCTAAATTCCCCAGACTGGTCTAGAATGAATGTGTGGTTCTCCTGCCTCAGCCTATGGAATAGCTGGAATTACAGGCATGAGTCACTATGTCTCTGTGAATTTCCTTTTCTCTGTCTCTCTCCATGTCAATTTTTGTCTCTCTTAAATCTCTGCCTCTCTCTCTCTCTCTCTTTGCTTCCCCATCCCAACTCCAATCCACCCATTTCTTTCCCCCTTTTTCCTTCTCTAGAGCCCAACAATGGCTGCAGGCAGCAAATCAGTCAGAGCGAAGTGAAAAGCCCGCAGAGATTTCCAGGCCACCAGATGTGCAGCAGAACATTTAGACAGAACACTGGATCACTTCACAACTTCCTGGCTTTCCTGGAACACCCCCGCCAGCCCACACACATGTGCTGCCATGTGTCCTCCCATGAGACCCTGAGCAGAGGTCACCGCTGTCCCTGAGCCCCCGAGGTGTCCTTCACAGCATGGATTCCACTGCTCCTACTCTGACCTCCTCCTGCAGATCCCAGGGAAGGAATCTGGTCCTGTCCTGTGACCATCACCCGAGCAGGGGCTGAGGAAGATGGGGTAAAACAGGAAGGAGGTTTGGGGACACTGGGAAAGACCGGTCCCCTGAGGGCCTGCCTTTCACTCCGCCCCATGGCACAGATGCAAACGCTGAGGGCAGACCCTGTGGCCTGAAAGCTCAACAAAACTGGCACCTGAAGGCAGCTCAGCCCCAGCCTCAGGCACTAGCAGAGCCCCTCAAAGCCACCCCCAGAGGGCAGGTTGGTGTCGCAGGCATGCTTCAGGCTTCTGTGGTAGTGGCTCCTCTGTACTTGTCACTCCTTGAGTTCAAATCCCTCTGCTGGGACCTACAAGCTGTGTGGCCTTAGGCAAGTTGCTTTGACTCTCTGGGCCTCTGCAGCCTCATCTGTGGGATGGGAATAATAGCAGTATCTACATCAGAGGGATGTAGTGAAGGGTGGATGAAATAAGCCGTGTAAAATTCTTCAGTGACAGTAAGTACTCAAAGCATGTGTGTTGCCGAGTGTGGGGTACAGGGAGGCTGAGGCAGGAGGATCATAAATTTAAATCCAGCCTGGGTAACTTAGCAATTTAACAAGACCCTGCCTCAAAATAAAAAAGAAATAATAAAAATAACCCTGTCTACTGGCACCCACTGTCCCAAACTTTACCCATGCTCACCGAGTCTTCATAACCTTCCTACTTCACAGATCAAGAAACTGAGGCCTAGAGAGCACAAGAACCTGGCCTGAGGTCACACAGCTTGAGGCGGCCAGGCCGAGCTGTGAATGCTGGACCAGCCCCTGAGGCCACTTTGCAACCCACGTTGACCCAGTTTTCTTTCTTCTCTGTCTTTACCGCTTTGTATCCACAGGCTGTGCACGGCTTTGCGCTCTCAGGGGAGCACGGCTTTGCGCTCTCAGGGGAGCACGGCTTTGTGCTGTCAGGGGTGCACGGCTTTGCGCTGTCAGGGGAGCACGGCTTTGCGCTCTCAGGGGAGCACGGCTTTG
>PVLA01010355.1:0-64294 GCA_004027455.1 Hydrochoerus hydrochaeris
TACTAAGATTGTTATTTCTATCTGTACATGGGAGACCACTTCTAATTTGATTTCCTCTATAGCCTGATGCAGTTGTTTTTTTATTTCACTGGCTATCTTTTCAGAGATTCCCAGTGTGTTACTTTTGGGTTCCTCTATTTCAATGTCTTCTATACTTGTTTCTGGTGAACTATATTTTTGAGACTGCATTTTGCTTTTTTTTATCATTTTCACTCTGCCTGGTGTTTTCTATGTGTAGGAGGGAATCTCACACACACTATTTTCAGTCACAACAAAGTCGAATGGTTAGTTGTAGGGGGTTTTACTACTGGCCCTATTTATCCCCTGTACACCTCTATTTTAGGGGTATACTCACCACACTGATACAGTCAATCCAGTGTAATCCAAAATTCACCACCTGGGAGCAAAATTCCAAATTTTCTCACACTAACTGAATCCTGCTGTGATCTTCTGATGTTCCAGTTGGGAGGGCAGGCCCATCTTTAGCAGTCCATGGCAGTTTTCAGTCTTGGGCAGGCCTCCTTGATCTTCGAGGTGGCAGGGCGGGCCCACAGTGGAGGTTCCAGGCAGCCTACCCCTGATGCAGGCTTCCGCTAAGTTCCCAGTGGCAGAGCGGGCCCTCGGTGGTAGTTCTGGGCAGCCTACCCCTGATCATTATATTCTTTTCTTTTGATTGGTTTTATTCTGTTTTTTTTAACTGATTTTATTATGTGTGACAGCATGGACAGCTGTTTTGAAGAAAATGATATATTAGAGTGACCATTATTCATTTCCTGTTACCTTGTTTTGAAGTTCTGTAATGCTTTCATTCTTTTGTTTTGATTAATTTTATTGTTTTATTATTATTTTATTTCACTATGTGTGAAGATGTGGACAGCTGTTTTAAAGAAACAGAAGACATTATTGTAGCCATTACTGATTTCCTATTATCTTGCTTTGAAGTCCTATAATGCTTTCAATCTTTTTAAAATTAGTTTATACCATTTTGTTTTGATTTTATTTTGTGTGAAGTTATGAACAACTATGTCAAAAGAAACAAGAGACATTATGGTAGCCACTGTTGATTTCCTGTTTTCTCATTTTGAAATCTTCTGTGGCTTGCTTTGTTCTGTTCTGATTTGCTTTGTTCGGTTTCATTTTGTTTTGTTTTATTCTCTTTAAAATAAAAAGAAAAGAAAAATGTTCAAAATCATTAGTCATTCAAGAAATGCAAATTAGAACAACAATAAGATATTATCTCACTCCAGAAAGGATGGATATCATCAAGAAATTAACCAATAACAAATGCTGGATGGGCTGTGTGGAGAAAGTAACACTTATCCATTGTTGGTGAGATTATAGACTGCTACAACCACTGAGGAAATTAGTCTGAAAAAAAATTTTTTTGAAGAGAATAAAATCAAATGAGAAAAAATAAAATGGGGTCAGTCAGAACAAAAGGATGGACATATCACATGACTTTAAACCAAAATACAAGGTGATTTACAGTGGTTACCATGATGTCTCTTGTTATCTTCCATAGAATTGCCTATATTATCAGGCATGATAAAATTGAACATAGCAGTACAGAACAAAACCAATAAAAACAAAACACTGGAGACATTACAAGATTTCAAAAGAAGGTAATAGTCAAATCAGAATGGTTATCATAGTGGATCTTATTGTCTTCAAAGTAGTTGCGTATACACTCAGACTTGATACTCTCAAACAAAACAGATTCATATAAAATCAGGCAAGATAAGAGTCCAATCAAACAAAACAGATTGAAATAAAATCAGTCCAAACAAGACAGTGAAAGTAATACAGAGTTTCAAATTAAGTTAACAGGAAATTAAAAATGGTTACCATAGTATGTCCTGCTATCTTTGAAATAGCTGTCCATGCCATCAAGTCTAGTACAAATAGACAAACTAGAACAGAATATAACCAAACTCAACAGAGCAATGAAAACAATATGGGTTTCAAATCATGATGCAAGATTAACAATGTCCACTGCCTTCCCTTTATTGACAATTACTCCCTTTCACTTTCACAAGGTGCATTATACATTTTGTATCCCACTAACTCCTTTAGTTTTTAGATTAGAGAGGCAACCCACTATTTACCCAAGTGATTCTGAACATTTTTACCCTTGAGCTTGATCTCCAGTTGTATCCATTTACCTACAAGTGTCTTGTGGTTTTCCTGCTTTATAGCTGAGTAGCTCTCCATTGTATAAAAGTGTTATATTTTTCCAACCAATCTACAGCTGAAGAGTGAGTTATCCCCACTTTTTTCTGGTTCCATGTCACATTTCTTATCTTTGACTTTCAGTCCATAAATCTTCTTTCAGATTAATTATATTTCTTATATAAAATATCTTGATGGACCCTATCTCCTGATTGACTCTGCCTGTGTTGCTTTTTATTAATGTATCAAGGCTATCTATGGTAGTGATTGTGGCCAACCTTCTCTGCCTCATCTCTATCATGCCTTTTTTGTGCTGTTGATTGTCTACTTTTCCCTTTCATTCCAGTGTCTGCCCTGTTCAGTGAGCCCCCTCTGGCACTGTTCCTGAAATCATGGTCTTTTCTCTCTCTCTCTCTCTCTCTCTCTCTCTCTCTCTCTCTCTCTCTCTCTCATGTCCTTCAGTATTTTTTGTAAAGTTTCTTTGGTGGTCATGAAACTCCCCCTGTTCCTCTTTGTTATGGAAGCATGTTGTTTCTCCATTAATTTTTGAGAGATAGTTTTGCAGGGTACATCAATCAATTGGATTGGTCCACTGCTCCCCTCCACAACCAGGTCTTCTTGCCAAGGTCTTTGGGCTTGCCAATCCCCAACTTCACTGTGACCATTTGTCTCCAGATTCCAGTGGTGCTTCACACACAGTGGGATTGGCTCTAGTGAGAGTGTGTTTGCCTACCACCTTCTGTTTAAGTTTTTCTTTTATGTTCTTTCTTTCTTTTTTTTTACTTTAGTTTCTTTCTGTGTCAAGAGGATCCATTTTTTTCCTTCTGGTCTTCTCCAGAATGCTATATTCCAGCATCTGAGCTGTTTCTCTCAGAGAGGCTTTTCGCTTTGCTGCTTATTGTTCCACCATCTTTCCCAGAATCCTGAAAATTTCTTTAAAAACTAGGATTAGAGGTTCCATTCTTCCCAGCTATTCCTTTTCTAGGTATTTTCCAAGATGAACTGAAAACATCATATCAGAATCATATATGTGCAGTCGTGTTTATAGCAGCACAATTTGCTAAAATTTGGAAACAACACAACTGCCTTTAAACTAAGGAATGGATAAAAAGGAAGATGTGGTATTTTTATATACTGGAATATTACTCAACCACAAAGATGAATAAACTCAAGGCTTTTCTAGGTAAATGGATGCAACTAGAAACCATACTCAGATGTGAAATAAATCAGACTTGCAACAGCATATTTTATTGCTAGTGTAAGAAATTGAAAGAGTAAATAAGATCCAAAAGTCATAACAGATATAGTGAAAGGCAAAGAAACTGATTAAAGGAAATTATAATCGGTCGATCTTGCATGCCTGTATCTGGTAACCCAAGCAATTACTTTGAGGATAATAATATGCAATATAACAACAATTGTTAAATTCCTGTCATCTTGTTTTGAAATACTGTACCATCATTGTTTTTGTTTTTTTATTGACATTTTGCTTTTATTGTTGGTTTTAATTGTTTACTTCTTGATTTCTTCTTTTTTTCTTTAAAATAAAAAAATAATAGATGAGATCCTATTTGTTTATACTTTGTGATAATTCCTATATGATTGGGGTTTTGTTTATAAAATCTTTGCTTAAACCTCTGTCTTCAAGAGTTTTACCTTTTATATCTTCCAGAATATTTAGTGTTTCTATTTTATCATTTAGGTCTTTGATCCATTTAGATTTTACTTTAGCATATGTTTATAGCTATGGATCGAGTTTCAGTCTTTGACATATATAAAGTAGATTTCTTTAGCACCATTTATTAAAGAGGCTGTCTTTCTTCCAGTGAACCTTGTTGAGCCCTTTGTCAAAGTTAAGGAGGCTGAATGTGTTTGGAGTTGTTTTTACATCTTCTAATCTGTTGTTTCTTTGATCTGTTTCTTTGCCAGTACCATACTGTTTTTCTTTAATGACAATGGCTTTGTAGTATAATTTCAAGTCAAGGATTGTGATGCCTACTGCTTTGCCTTTTGTTGCCCAGACTTGTTTATGTTATTCTATGTCTCTTCTGTTTCCAAATGAGTTTTATTAATGTTCCCTAGTTCTGTGAAGTATGCTAATGATATTTTGATTGGAATTGCATTAAAACTTGATGGAAATTTTGGAGGCACAGTCATTTTCACTATGTTGGTTCTTCCTACCCAAGAGCAAGAGATCTCTTTCCATTTTGTCATATCTTCTTTGATCTCCTTTTCCATAGTACTGCTGTTTTCAATGTAGTGGTCTTTTACTTCATTTGTTACATTGATTCTTAATTACTACAATTTTGGGATGCCATTATGAAATCTGTTGTTGTCTTAATTTCTTTCTCAGTGAGTTTGTTGTTGGTGTACAGGAATGCTATTGATTTTGGGTGTTGACTTTGTATCCAGCTATGCTACTGAATTTGGTTATTAAATTTAGAAGTCTGTTGGTGGAGTTTTTGGGGTCTTCTATGTAGAGTATCATGTCATCTGCAAATAATGATAGTTCAACTTCTTCGTTTCCTATATTTATTCCTTTTATTTCTATTTCTTGTCTAATTGCTCTGGCTAATGTTTTCAGAAATATACTAAATATGAGTGGAAGCTGAATCAGGAGGATTGCTCTGAGGCTGAGGCTAGCATAGGCTACAAAGTGAGTTCAAGGCCTGTGTGAACCACATAGCCAGATCCTGCCTTAGCAAGAACATGAGTGGTGATAGTGGATAACCTTGTGTTGCCCTTGATTTTAAAGTGAAAATTTTTAGCTTTTGTCCATTTAGTGTGATATTGATTGTTAGTTTATCATAGATGGTTTTTTCAGATTGAGATAAAGACCTTCTTTTCCAATTTTCTACAGAGTTTTTATCATGAATAAATGTTGGACTTTGTCAAATGCTTTTTCTGTATCTTTGGAGAGTCAATTACCATTCCAGAAACAAAGAATTAATCAAAGACCTCAGGTCTAGATCAATTCTGAGGTATCACATGGCTTGGAATTCTTCATTTCTCAGGGCTGAAAGACCCTAGAAAGATTATTAAGGCCATGTTCTTTATCCTAAGGTGGTCTGTCAATAAAATCTCCTAGGAAACTAACCAAAAACCCTTTCTTCTGAGCTCACTTAAGAAAACCATTGGACCAATAAGACTGTGGGGATTTATGTTGTTAGATTGAATGGAGAATAAACTGGCTTTGAACTATGATATGAAATGGAGTTAAAAGTTGTAATATCTGCATCTTTTTCCCAGATTCACTTCTTTATCTCATATGTTCCTCTTTTAATAATGCAGTTTTCCTACTCACGAACTAGAAAACTGTCACCAAGAATCTTTAAAGTATACTTGTTTGTCATAGACAAAATATGATTTTATGATAGTGGGAAATATGACATAGTTCTTCCTCCTTAGGAATATGAGGCTCCTGCAATAGATGATGGGAAATTGGAATTAGTGGCAATCTTTGGCACTGTGCAGATGGCTATGTCCCGTATCATCAATTTACATCACCATCGTATTGCCCAGGTAGGCAGTGGTTGGGTGGGTACCAATAAGAGGTTGAGTTCTGTGGCTACACACAAGCACATGGTTAACCCCAAGAATTGACTGGGTGTAAGAGTTCCAGAGTTGAAGAAGCAGGTTATTTGGTGTGCTGGCTGAGCTTGGAGACAGAGGTTGCAAAGACAAAAGAAGCAAAAAGTTCATGGGAAACATATGTTTCTGTCTGGAATGATCTGATTCACATCTTTGCCAGTACTGCTTCAACACACATTCAGTTCATAATTATGAGATTATTAGTTTAATCTATGTTGGTTGCCTCATTTTTCTCCCCTATATCCTCTCCTCTTCTCTGACAGTGCCGTGAATTGACAATAACCATTGATGGTGAAGAAGCTATCCCTGTGCAGGTGGATGGGGAGGTCTGGGTTCAGAGGCCAGGTCTTATCAAGATTAGATACAAAAATGCTGCCCAGGTGCTGATGAGAGATCAGGTAAGAGGAGAAAGGCCCATCTTGGGCTTCTATACTACCTCATTTATACCTATCACATGAGAACTGAATATTTCCAGTCAAACAATTCTTCAAAGGAAAACCTACATACCCTTTCTATCAGAGTCACCTGTGATGTTGCTTATAAATGTACAGAACTACTGATCCGAATGAAAAGGAGTGGTACACAGGAGCCTATATTTGTAAACATATTCCTTAAGACATTGAAATATATACTGACATTTGCAAACCACTTTCCAAGAAAGCAAGACAAGGCCCTGCCTCCCATGGTTTTGGACAAGGTTACCCTGTACTTCACTGCACATAGAGTTAAAGGCCTCAGGTAATAATAGAGAAATGTTCTTCCAGCAACACATTCTGCATTGAATATTGCCTTTAAGTTCCTTTAAGGTGCCTCAAAATTCTGAACTCACAAACATCAACCAATTTAGCTAAATCTTCTAAAGCACAAAGGGGTCATTATTGATCAGCTGTTTTGTATTTGTGGACTGTCATCTACTATAACCTATGAACATTCCATAGAAACAGCAATAGAGAGGGAAAGGGATGTCCAATTATAAAATGCCTAATTTATGCTGAATACTTTATATGCATAGCCTCACATAAGTCCTTCCAACAATCCTGTGAAGTAAATAAGCTTATGTATAGTTTGCCCATCTTAATGACTTGCTAACAGTTGCATAACTAGAAAATGACAGAAATATGATTTACAATTAAATTACATATATCTAGCTAAAAATTCCATCACAGCATATTGCCTATGTTGGTCAAACAAGAGAACATGGAAAGTACTCTACTTTCTTATTGATCATGATGATCTAATCTAGGAGTGTCTGGACAGTAGAATATCTTTCCAATTAAACAGTCCTACAACTAAGCATATTAATGACAGCAAAAACTAAAAGTTCCTACTAAAGTATAAACATTGATTAGAAAGATAGATGTAGAGATAGTCGTATGGAAGAATGAAAAGGGACTCTCATTCCCCTTTACCTACTATACCCACTCATTATCCACAAATGTTAGACTCACAAATAGATCTGTTGTGTACCTTCTTAGAGATTGCACTCATTAGGATCTGCCATTGTGTTCATTTCTAGGATTTTGAGAACTCAATGAAAATGTGGAAATGCAAACATAATGAAAATCAAGCTGTGCCTCAACCTCAGTTGAATTCCCAGGAATCTCAAGATAGACTCTCTGAAGAGGAGTATGCCCAGATGCAGCACTTAGCTAGACTTGCAGAAAACCTCATTAGCAAGTAAGTGGACTGGCCACAGTAAAGGTCTGGGAAACCCAAGAAGGGATAGGAAGAAGCAGCCAATTTATATCTATTGATTACTAGAGTATCTGACCTCAAAAAGGAATGTCACTTAGGGCTCTAAAAATTGATTAAGGGCGCTGACAACCAATGCAGAAAATATTCCTTGTGGTTGGCAATAAGGCAGAATGGACATTTCCCATGAAGCCCAGAGATAGGTTCTGATTCCTTGATGCTATTTCAGGTCCAATGGAAGCAAGAATGTTATCCTTGCCCTTAAATATCAAAAAGGCCTTGTTATTTCTAGAGTTATCTATCCTACTCTATTTTAGCTTCCTACCCTAACCAAGTTCCCAGTATCTCAATTCAGGTGAAACAAAGATGCACAAAAATGAATACTTAGAGAAGATGAGAAATGTTTACTGACATCAGGATACCAAGAGAAGAAAAAACTAATGAGAGAAAAAAAAGTTCAAATCCAGTGCCTAGGGGCTTTCAGTTCTACACTCACCCCAACTTACCAGTACACCAGACCAAAAGTTCTTAGCTCCCAGCTCATCTACCTGTCCTTGTTTTATTACAGACTTAATGACCTCAGCAAGATCCACCAGCACATGTCTGTCCTCATGGATTCTGTGAATGCTAGTGTTAACATCCTGAACAATATAATTTATGGCCAAGACAGTGGGAATGGGGCAGGTGCAGCTTCCTGTATTCCCACTGAGGTAAGGAAAAAAGGATAGATGAAGGACAAGATCAAAACTAGAAAATAAAAGGAATTCAAGGGAAAGAACAGGGAAGAATAGGTTGGGTGATGAAACTGGAAATGGGTTATGGCAGGAAATTTAAGGAGTGGATGGAAAGCCACGAATTTTCTGACTTGTTATAGGACCAAGGTGGCTACAGGGGAAATCCCTCAGTAGATTTCATCAGCCTGACAGCCAGCATTCTTTCCTCATACCTGTCCACCATACCACATTCAGAGAAGAAATGGCAATGGATGGAGAGAAAATTGGCCTTGTACTTTTCCAATCCCAGGTGCTTCCTTCAATAACTTGAGAAAGTGATACCTGTCATTGGAATCAGAGCTTTAAGGTTCTCTGGTTTCCGTTTTGAGGAAAAGGTTCAAATCAGATACTGTTAAATGTACCATTTCATGGTTTTTTCCTACTGCCAGAAGATTTAAACAATGCTTTTTTACAAAGTAACTTCAGAGTCCTTACCTAGCATACATGAAGCCTTGGATTATATCTATCCCAACCACAAAAAGAAACACTGTAGTGCTAAACAAAAAAGCAATGATTTGGGCCAGGGATTTAGCTCAGCAGCATAAGCACCTGCCTGGCAAGCAGGAAGTTATGAGTTTGATCCTTGGTAGGCCAGATAGTCCCAAGAGGCCTGGGATCCCAGATATAGAGTTTTGAAAAAGAGATAGTTGGGTCACATTCTACTTGCCATAGAAAAGTTGATTTTAGCATAGGGACAACGACTGACCTCAAATTTATCCTCTGGTTTTCCTATACCTTTTATATCTAATGAATGATGCCAAAAGCTAGGTTTTTCTGTGCTACTTTGTAGTGCACACAATACAACTGTACCAGTTGACAGCTGGCATCAGTTCTGATTGATTGGTGCCTATGTTGTATTAGATGTGCTATATGTTGAATATTGATTTTACACGTAGAAATGCATTCTACTTGCCTGCTCTTACTTCCAATGGAGAAATCAGCTGTAAACCTACTATCCAAGTCCTTTGTCTTTGTTCTTTTCCTTCTTTTTTTTTCCTTTCTTTTCTCAAACTCTAAGCAGAAGTGATGCAGTAGATGTTACATTTAGTCTTAAAGGGCTCTACAATGACACAAAAGTTTTCCTGGATGAAAACTTGGTGAGTACAGGATGATGGAGCATGAGATTGTAAAGAATACCATGTGAAGATGGTTAATCTGTGCTTGGTTCCAGGGTACTGCAGACATGGGGTCACTTTGAGCAGGTCTTCTCACGGCAGTCTCTGCTTTGTCATCCAGTATTTCATTGATTGTATAATTTCATGGGTTAGGCTAATTCATATGTTGTGTAAATTGGTTGAAAGAAATCCCTTCTTTTTTCAAATGTCTCCTGGGTCCCAACCAGGCCAATCAAAAGTCAGATCTTCTCATCATACCTGATATGGCTGCAGTAGAAAAGAGTAAGCTATTTTGAGCTGATTCATACCTCTCAGATTTCTACATATTTTTTCTATGTTGAAAGACAATATGAACTAGTGGGAAAATTTAGGGAATTTTTGATTCAAATTCCAGATCTGCTCACTAGTTGTTTCAATTTCAGAAGGCTGCTTTAACAAAGTACCAGGAACTATATGACTTAACACAAAAGAAATTTATTGCCTCACAATTCTGAAATTTAGAAATCCAAAATTAAGATGTTAGTAAGGCTTCACTCCTTCTGAAACTTGTAGGAGATCCTTCTTTACTTCTTCATAGCTTCTAGTGGTTTGCTGGAAATCTTTGGTGTTATTTGGCTTGTAGACTCATCACTCTGACCTCTGTCCCTGTCATCACACAGCATTCTCCCTGTGTATCTCTGTCTTCATATGGTCATATGGTTATCTTAAGGACATCAGTCATATTGGATTAGGGTCAGCCTTATCGAGTATGACTTCAATTTAATAATTAATTACTTCTGCAAAGTCTCAAATTCCAAATAAGGTTATATTCCAAGGTATTGGGAACTAAAACTTCAACATGTTTTGAGGATAGGGCACAATTCAACCCATAACACTAGCAGTGTGAAATAACTTCACTTCTCTGGGTCTTCATTTCCATCTACAAAATAGAAGTTGTGATCTCAATCTGCCTGGTTATCTTTGAGAATTTAGCAAACTACTGTATCACAAGCACCTGGTAACATGGCAGTGGCCTGACTTTAGTGCTAGGGAAAATGGACTAAGACTCTGTTTTTAGGCCACAAGACAATTTTCATTTTTCTCAGAATGAAAAGCTCATGGTCATACTTGATAAGTGTGCTCTGATGAGGCAAGTGATCATGATCACCCCACTTTGAGGCTGGCTCAGGTGCTATGTCTGTCTCTCATCTAATTAAAGTTTCTTTGAAGAAGGGCTTCTGAGATTAAGCTACAAGAAATATCCACTTCTGCTTTTCATTTACATATCTAATTGGCTTACTGCTCAGGAGACAGAGTACCTAAAGCAGGCTATCCTAGCATCTGAGACCCAAGCTAGTGGCTCTTAGCTTTATTCAACAACACCAGGAGTACTTTCTATATATAAGCAGTACTCAATGTCCTTGCTAGGTTGGGCAGCAAAAAATATGAGAGTTTAACCACTCACTGCTACTTACTTTCTTTTTTTAAAAAAATATGTTATTTAAAGAAAAACAAAAGTATGTAAAGGGTAGAGACAATACAGAATTAAAAAAGATAATAAGAAATCACTAGTTGATAAATTACATATTGTTCTCTTAGAAATAGTTGTTCAAGTTACAAAATTAAAGCATACAAAGTAGATATTCAAACAGTGAGAGTGTAAACATCTACACATACATGAGTCTCTACATATATTTCTATCCTTTCTGTATTTGAGGGAAAAACAAAACACAGCAAGACAAAACAAAAAAATTCCTATAAAACATGAAATCAAAAAATCATGTAAAACCACAGTACAAGGTGATCTAAAATGATTGCTGTATTGTTTCTTATTATCTTCAATAGAATTGTCTATACCATCAGGCATAATTGAATATAGCAGTATAATTGAATATAGCAGTACATAACAATATTAGTAAAAATAAAACATTGTAGACAGTATAAAACTTCAAAGGCAGGTAATAATCAAACCAGAGTGGATATTCTAGTGAATCTTGTTATCTTAAGTGCACTTGCCTATACTCTTGGACTTGATACTATCAATCATAACAGCTTTGAATAAAATCTATCAATACAAAACAGTGATCTAACAAGCCAGATTCGATTATGATCAGTCATGGTAAAACAGTGTAGGTTTTACAGAACTTTAGATTAAGTTAATACGAAGTTAAGGATGATTACCATACTATATCCTGTTATTTTGGGGATTACTGTCTGTCTCCTCAAATCTAGTACAGGTAGAATGACTGGAACAGAATATATATCTAAGCAGAGTAGTGTTAGTAATGTAGGTTTTAAATCCTGGTACACTATTAACAATATAGTGTATCAAGGCCATCTATGTTAGAGATTCTAGCCATTCTTCTCTGTCTCATTTCTGCTATGCTATTTTTCTGCCTTTGTCTACTTTTCTCCTTTGTTCTACTGCCTGCCCTGCTCATTGAGGTGTTTTTGCCACTGTTCCTAAAATCCTGGTATTTTTTTCTCTTTCTCTAGAATGTCCTTCAGTATTCTCTGTAGGGTTGGATTGGTAGTCACAAATTCCTCCAGTTCCTCTTTGTCATGGAAGCATCTTGTTTCTCCATCAACTTCTAGTGACAGTTTTGCAGGGTACATCAATCTGGGCTGGAGATTATTGTCTTTCAGGGCTTGGAATACTTTGCTCCAAGCTCTTCTTGATCTGATGGTCTGTGTTGAGAAGTCAGCCATGATTCTGATGGGCTTACCTTTATAGGTAATCTGTTTCTTTTCTCTGACAGCTTTTAATATTCTGTTTTTATATTGAATTTCTGGTATCTTGATTATTATATGTCTGGGTGTAGATCTGTTTTGGTTGTAGGTGGCTGGATTTCTGTATGCCTCACATAACTGAATGTCATTTTCTTTTCCCATGCTTGGGAAGTTTTCCTTAATTATTACCATGAATAACCTTTGTAAGTTGTCTGTTTGTATTCCTGCTTCTTTGTTCACATTTCTTATTCTTTTTTTTTTTTTGTACTGGGGATTGAACTCATAACCTCGCACTTGCCAGACAGGTGCTTATGCCACTGAGCTAAATCCCCAGCCAACATTTCTTTTTCTTAAATAGTAGATTCTTTTGTCATCTTTTAGCCTTTGTATTGTTACTGCCTGTTTCCTTGTTATTTTTAAGAGATCTTTCCTATCATGATCACACATTGCAAACTTGTCTTCAAGTTTTGATAGTCTATCCTTAGTTTCTTTTAAGGAGTTTTGCCAGATTTCAATGGAGTTTTTAATTTCCTGGTAGAGACCTTTGAATCTGCTTCATGTATTCTATATTTTCTTTATATTCTTTATTGAATGTTTCTCTCCTTTTTTGTGTGTTCCTCCCTTCTTCTGTCTGTGTCTTCCTGAGAGATGCTTCCTGAGAGCATTTCTTTTATTACTCTACTCATATCTTGCTTTACCTGATTTAATATTTCAGTTTTGAGCTCATCTACAAGGTCCAGAAGATATCTCTTAATGTCCATTGAAGCTATGTCTGATGTTGCGTGTTTGCCACCCTCAGTCTCCCTTGATTTCCCTCTCCTGAATCAGTGCTCTCAGAATTCTGGACTGGGGACCTCCTCTTGCCTCTCTTTCCTGTCATGGTCCTGGATTCCTTCACACAGGTTACCATGCAGGTCCCAGCCCCCTTCCCTGTTGGCCACAGTTTCTCCGAAGCAGACTGGTGAGGGAGCTCTGCCCTCTCCTGCCTGCTCCTCCCCACTGGGTCAGCCAAACTTCAGGGGCTTTCACTAGCTTAGTGCTTGCTAGGCACAGGGAATTGATTTGGGATGGCTCATTGAGTCCTGGCCAGTGGCTCGGCCCAGTCCAAGCAAATCCCACAAATCTTCTCTGGGGAGGAAGCAACCAACTGAAATCACTGTTACTCCCAGTTCAGGTTCCTCCTGCCCGATTCCAACATGTCACCCATTTGGTCGCACCCTTCCCCTTGGGGGAGTCTCATTCCCAGCACTGACCCTGGATTAATGAAGGTCCCTTCTCCGGCTCTGCTCTCCATTGGGCTCACCAACCCCCAACTTCAGCACTGCTGTGCTTCCTGTGAGTGGCAGCGGGAACAAAACAAGCCAGCTCAAACTCAGGCCGGCTGCAAACTTGGCGGGTTGCAGTGAAAACGCTGTGTCCCGCAATCTTCACTGTTCCTTTTGTAGTATAGACGTGTTTGACAAGCTTTTCTATGTTTTAATTTCTTCCTGTGTCAAAAGGATCCATTTCCCTCTGTCTCGGTCTCTCCAGAAAGTTTTATTCTGGCAAATGAGTTGTTTCTCCCTCGAGGCTTTGTATTTTGTTGCTCACTGATCAGCCATCTTTAGCTCCTCAAAAAGAAAATTTTCTCTGTGAAACATCTTCACTTTGCCAAAGGTGCCAATGCCCAGCGTGTCCCCCAGCACATAGTGTCCAATCTTCAACCACCCATCCTGCTTCTGTTTCTCAGCCATCTTTGACGAACAGCCTCGCTCCACAGCCCTCAGCCGCTCTGCCACCGCAGCTGCCGCCTACCCACACTGCAGCGGGTGCCTGGAGGTCTACTTAGACTTTCTTGAAGCTTATGTCCTGGAAATTGTTCCATCCCAGTCAACAATCTAATTTAATCATACTTTACCATAGGGCAAGAGCCTCCAGAAGGCTCCTTTCTCAGAGAATCTGGTGAAATCTCCCCACCCCACACAGATATATACATAACCAAATGAGGCCAGAAGGCAGTAAACTAAGAATGACCATCTATCTCCAGAAAGGCTGTCATAGAGGTAGGAGTGAGGTAAGGCTTTATCTCACTGTATCAAGGGCTGATATTCTTCCCCTTGAAGAAAGAGGGCAATAACATGCTCAGTGTTGGCCTTTGTCAGTCAGATTTCTGTAACTGTAACAAGTTCCTGAGATAATCAACTCATAGAGAGAAAAAGACCAGGCATATTGGTACATGCCTGTAATCCCAGCACCCAGGAGGCTGAGGCAGGAGGATAGCTGCAAGTTCTAGACCAGCCTGGGCTATAAAAAGAGTTTAAGATCAGCCTGAACTGCAATAGTGAAACCCTGCTTCAAAAAGACAAAGAAAGAAGAAAGAAAGATAAAGAAAGAAAGAAAGAAAGAAAGAAAGAAAGAAAGAAAGAAGAAAGAAAGAGAGAGAAAGAGTTGTTTGTTATTTTGTTTGTTTGGTTGTTTGGTTGTTTTTTTATTAGAGATTCCAATCCACGATACGTTGGCTCTGCAGCTTTCGCTTGTGGTGAGACAGCACATCATGGTGAGGAAAACACGGTGGGGCAAAACTGTTCACCTCATGACCAAGAATGAAAAATAGTGATAGAAGACAGGCTGGGGTCCCATTATCCTCTTCAATGGCATGCCCCAATGACCAGAAGATCTCCTACTAAGCCTTGTCTCCTAAAGGTTTCACCAACTCCCAATAGTGCCTTTAACACATGGGCTTCTAGGGGACCAATACAATGGGAATTTAGTTTTTGGACAAATCGAATCCCACCTAAAATTCCTACTTTCTTTATTTGATAAACATTTACCCTGTGTATCTGAACTACTCTGTATTTTTTTGTCCTTAGTTGTAAAGCAAAAGAACTTATTTGTCAGCCCTGACTTGTTTCTCCTTCATATTCCATCTGACTAACCATAACCTCCCATCCCAACCCCTGAACATTCATTTACCATCCAATTGTGATAGCTTATAAACACTACCTATGGCTGGAGCAGAAAACGGGCCAAACACAGCAAGAAGCCACAGATGTGCCAGATTAAAAGCAGAGTACATGAGTGACAGAAAAGATGAGGCCAGCTTAGGTGAGCTGCAAGCCTGTCAGGGCTGAATATATCAGTGTGTTTCTGTGTCCCTAGCTTATTAACTAATGGAATATGAATGATCTCATCTGTATTGCTGATCTAGAATTTTGTTCTTGTGCATTGGAGATGATCTCCAAAGAATCTGTTCTCCCATACACTGTACAGAGTGCATCTTGTGGGTATAGGGTTTACTGGTGAGCACTCAGGTTTCCTTTCCTGAACCTGAGGGACAAGCCAGGTTCATTATTTAATTACTAAGAGTGAATAGCCAGGGGCTACAGCATGGTGTAGGGAAGCAGACCCTCTACCAGGAATGGAAAATTTGAACTGGTCTCTCTCTAACCATTTCTCCTTGCTTCACAAAATAGCTTTTAAATTACAGTAAGTATGCAATAAAAATTCCTCCCAGCATCTGGCCTCCTCTCTTGTGGCCACCCCACATGTCCTTTTCTGCGATAATGTTGTATAAAAGGTAGGTTATTGAGTTAAATAGATCTGGCTTCTATTTAACCATGTAATGTTGAACACCAAATTTCTGAGTCTATTTTCTTACATATGAAATGAGAACAGTACTTGTAAAGTATTATAAAGTTATTGGGAATGAAGAATCAAATTATGTTGCATAATGCCTGGAATATATTATGTTCTCAAAACTTGGTAGCTGTTATATAGGGGGACACTGGGATGGCTCCAGAAACCTTGTCTTAGAACCTAAACTGTAGAGAAAAACTAAGTGTCAAATGATAGTGGAAAATGCCTTTGTTTACCAAATACTGAGTATACCCAGCCCCCAAATATTCCCACCATCTGTCAAATTCCTGGCTCTTCCTGTTAAGGAAGAAGAGAGCTTTCTGTAGCTAGATCTTGCTTTCAAGAAACCAAAAAGCAGATGATAGGCCAAAGGAAATATAACTTGTCACTCTGTGGTGTCTTGGCCACTGGAAGAAACTAGGAGTAAGGGAGAGGGCAAGAATGCAGAGTTCTTGGTATTTGGACACTCACTCTTTTTCCTGTCTGTGCCAGTTGAGAGATGCTGAGGATGAAGCCACACTACAAACTGCTCTGGATGCTATGAATAAGGCGTTTAAAAAGCTATCAGAGATCAACTGGATGAATTCAATCATTTTTCCAGAGGTACACAACTTAGAGATAGAAATAAAGGGGAAGAGAGAATTCTTCCTCGGTACCTTACCTTCCAGTATGACAGTGTGGTAACTGAAGGAGTTCGTGGTAGCTTTCAACTTCAGTTTTAATGGAGCGTCCTCTTCCTCATCTCATCATAAGAGACTTGAACAAGACAGAGAACATGAAAAATGAGGTTACTATTGAAAAATAATTCAAATGAAGAGTTACTTTGTAGCAACAGATGATCAAAAAGGAAAAAGAGAGATTGGGATATATCTGTGTTGTTTCCCTGACTTTAGATTGCCCCCTCCCTGCACAATAGCTGCTGAATTTCTCCATTACATCCCAGCATGACCATGCAAATTGTTTACAGCCAAAATGTGTTCTAAATTTTTCATTCCCAGGCCACACTGATAGATGAATCTTCCAAATATTACCTCTTCCCACTGTTTCCTGTATCTTCACCTCTGGGAAGTTAGTAGGCTCTTCCAGTGTCACTCCTTAGAAGGTATATGGCTTAAATGAAAATCAAGCATGGCAGCAGTGACTGTAACTCAGATATAGGAAAACTGTAATTTTTGAAACAAATCTGAGTGCTTTCCAAAGACTGAAAAATAGTCCCATTTCATAAATCAAATGACCCAATGATGTCCACTTATCACTAGGTAAATTATACTATGTATGGTCTGGTAGGGTTTTTCTTAAAATTTTTATTATCATAGAATCATGCATTTTAACCTGTGGGAATCCTTTCTCTCACACACACTAATACCTGTGTTCTGGTTCAACTCACCAGTTATATGCATATAAGCAAGGCATGTCTAGTCTAGTTCAGCAACCAGGCTACCATTTCAGAGTAAAAGTTATATAGAAATTCAGGTCTTAAGAAATTTAATTATTTTATTATATGCCTTTCCTGATGTGTCAAGCACTCTCCAAAGCCTTTTCTGCTTGAAGATCCTAATGCTGCCTCTGAGTAAAGGAAACATAATGTTAGACAGCAAAGGGTGTAAAATATCATTGTACCCTATTCCATCATTACCCAGTTCAACTGAATCTCACCAAACTCCTGAAATAGGCAAATAGACTGGATATTGAGCAACATGAGATCAAAATTGTCTGTACCCTGAGATCCCACTTTATATATTAGTCTGTTTGGCTTATGACATAATCTCTTTTCTGAGTTCCAGTATTTCCATAGAAGTGAGATTATAAAGGATAGAGTAGATCAAAACAAAGCCAGAGAGATGTTGCTTATTCACTTGATACTAGTATTGCTCACAGAAGATTATGATCCAATTTGCTGGGGGTGGGGATAGGATGAGACTCAATTATTCATTAGACTTTCCAAGTGTTTTTCTGAAGTGAATGTCCTATGATCTTTCTTACAGTTACTTCTGAAAAATAATTCTGAAGGTCGATGTATATAGCTAGTAGGATTACTTGAGGAGACAGAGTAAGTGGAACTAAGAAGAGGAAAAGGACAGATTTATATCCTTCACCTAACAGGGTATAAATTGGAGGTACAGCTAATCCCCAAAGCATGATAATCTGAAAGCTGCTTGGAATGTGTTTGACTGGATTTTGTAACAACGTGGAACTAAGAAGAGGAAAAGGACAGATTTATATCCTTCACCTAACAGGGTATAAATTGGAGGTACAGCTAATCCCCAAAGCATGATAATCTGAAAGCTGCTTGGAATGTGTTTGACTGGATTTTGTAACAACAATGTTAACCTCAGAACTATGTCTTACAAAGGCTAGTAGTGAAATCAGAGTGCTGTAGCAAGAGAAAGAGACTGGAAGGCTGGACCACACTTACAGAGCCTACATAATCTGGTCAACAGAGAACCCACACTCATAAATAAGAGCTTTATTTAGAAAGCCATATTTGCATTCTTGATAGGGAAGCAGATAGCCTGGGAGGCAGGGTCTTTACTATAAGAAGTTATTTGGTTAAGGATGTTAGTCAGAGGTCATCAATTGTATATCTGAAGAAAAGGGTGCTTTTTCCTAATTCATGCAGAGGTGCCATATGATCTAGCAGTAGACCTAGCAAGCCTACATTTCCAATTCCTAGCCACATGACCTCAGGTGAAATATTTAACCTCTATGAGTCTCTGATTTTTTCTAATGTATTGATGATAATATCCACTTTCCCAGATAGTTTTCAGGTTTATATAAGCATTTATTGAGCTATCTAGCAAGGAAGCTGGCATAGAATAGGCTCTTGGTAAAGCTAAATTCCTTTCCTAGGATGTGTGACCAGTGAGTAGAGGTATCTCACACTGGATAGAGAATATAACTGCCTGCTTTCTGTAGTCATTCTTGTCCATCACCTTGCCAGGACTCTAGGAATTACTTATGCATGTTAGGTAACTAATATTTTGACCTTCCTCTTGCTATGGTTTCTCAGGAAAAATCTTCAAACGCTGACACTAGAAGCTTCGGATTGAAATTTAAATTTCGCAAACTGAGAAAAAAGAAATTACAAGAGGAAGGAAAGCCTAAATCAGGCCACAGATTCCACCGTTTCATTGGTGAGTCTCTTCCACAAGCATGAGGGTCATGATGACTTCCCCAGAAGACTACCTCCCAGGAATCCAAAGCCTCCATTAGAACAACATAAGAAACATTCACAGGCATAATTATAGTGGAAAAGCTGGCAGAAAGCAAACATGGGTAATTCCAAGCAGTGTCTAGGACAAAATGTGAATTAGAAAGTGATATGGGCACTGGTAGGGGGAGAGCATGAGAAAAAATATTGCTATGCAGCCTCTGTGATATGGACAACTAAAAAGAAAAATGCAGTCAAGGAGTTATTTTACTGCCTGATGTATTTCTAAGGGTCAAGAACAGTTTCTGTGAATTACATAGACATTTTTCACCTCTCTGTTAAAGTAAGTCTATAGAAACATGAAATTTCGATATAGTTCATTGCTAAACTTTTGGTTCCATCCAACTGCCCTTCAAAATTGGTCCTAAGAATTGCTGATATGTCAGTAGAGTCCAAAAGAAGGTTCTCTTAAGAGATGTCAGTTATGCCAAATCTGAGGTTCATGATCTTTCATACATTTGGGGCTAAACAATCTGCATGCTTATGAGATGTTGCAGTAATGGTCATAGGAAAACAGGGTTACAGGATAGTAGATTGTTTGGTTTCTAAGGAACCAAGTGTTTGCACACATGTCAAGAGAGAATCCTTTGGACCAAGCTATATTTTCTCAGGTAAAATCCAACTCTTTTGATTACCTAAGAATCTGTCAGTAAAAAGATTATAGTTTTAAAGAACTTTCTGAAGACTCTGATGGCATCAATAACAGTTTCATGTTATCAGGCTCTAAGAATTCACCTCATTTGTGTTTGGTTCTCCTGATATCAGCTTGTTTTCTCTGATGGTTCACAGATGCCTGGTACAATATGAACAAACAAGTCTGTCTCCTATCAAAAACTTTATTCTCTTTAGGTTTCGAGTAGCTAGAAAAGTACTAACCTCATTTCTGTACATGGTTTTTCTCTGAAGGTAATTTGTGGCATCAAAGGACTCATGAAGCTGAAGCAAAAAATGATTCTCCAACACCATCAATATCTCAACTGTAGCCCTTGAAAGCTGAAACAACTCACATTTTAGAATTCTACTGTAAACTCTCAAAACTCTAATACAGGCTGGAGTGCACTATTTCAGAACAAACATGAGCACCACCAAGAAAGACCCTTCAATTCTTTATACTAGTACATTTTTCCTGAATTTAACCAGGTCTCCTTAGAGATTTACATGTTCTCACTGACCAAAGATTGTTGTTCTGAATTGTCCTGTTCAGTTCTCCTTTTCTTTGTGTATCTTTGATCACCTTCAGAATCTACTGGGATAAGCTCTTTGTGTATCTATGAAGGATACAAGGGAGCTCACATCTTCATGGAGTTTGGGAGTGTTTTTCACTGGCTGGCAGAGAAACTGTTGACACTAAAGAATGAAAGAATGTCAGACTCTTGGGGAGATGAAGAGAGGGGACAAGACAGCCAGGCTAGATGGTGTTTCTCCTTCAATCCCTGCCAACTTCAAATTTCAGGATATCTCTTCTAGTTGGCATTAAGAAGAGAACTAGGTCCTGGGGACTTGTCCTGTTAAATGACCATATAAAATCTGTAAACATGGCACACTCTCTCTCTGTCTCTCTCTGTCTCTCTCTCTGTCTCTGTCTCTCTCTGTCTCTTTCTCTCTGTCTCTTTCTCTCTCTCTGTCTCTGTCTCTGTCTCTCTCTCTGTCTCTCTCTCTGTCTCTTTCTCTCTCTGTCTCTTTCTCTGTCTCTCTGTCTCTGTGTCTCCCTGTCTCTTGTCTCTCTCTCTCTGTCTCTTTCTCTCTCTCTGTCTCTCTTTCCATCCCTCTCTCTCTCTCTCTTTGTCCTCCTTTCCTCCTTCCTTCCTCCTCTCTCTCCTCTCCTCTTCTCTCCTCTCCTGTTCTTTTCTTCTCTTTATTTTCTCTTCCTCTCTCCTTCTCAATCCTTTATGCTTTTCCGTGTATTCATATATGTCATCTTTGCATATGTTCAGGTGGTGCTCTGGTGGCTAGGTGGGCCCACTGGAGGAACTCACCCTTTGTGGCAGCCATATGGGCTCCCCTCCTACTGCCTTGATACTAGTGTGCATGACTCCATGGAGTGTTTGCCTGCATTCTTGCTGGATTTTTTAACTAAATGTTTTGCTGCTGTTCTGCAGTGTAGATTGTGTATAATGACATAAATATGTATATAGATATATATTTTTAAGAACTGAAAACACAACTCAACCTCTAAGTGAAACCTCTAATTTATTGTGCTAACCCAGTAATCATCCACTACCCCCTAATATCCTACACACACAAGTATACCTCTACCAACTGCCCTAATTCTTGATAGAGCTTATAATGTTTTGGTGCATTTTTAGTGAATTGGAAGTAGCTGGGGTCTACCTACAGCCAGCTGATTCTGATGCCTATTTAAAATTTTGAGCCAGGCCACAGAGAGGGGAACAAAAATACCAATTCCCCAGAGAAGGAGCTAAGTTAGCATGCTGTGTTTTTGCTCTATTTGTCCTAATCTTTACATCAGCAATTGCCTCAAATTGTGTTGCTCCTTCCTCAATAAAAAGACTATGTCGAGAAACAAGATATTTAGCACTGTGACATAAATATCAGAACTGGAGAGTGCCTGACAATTGAGCCACAACTAGGCCCTTCTCCATAAGCTTTATCTTGGCCTGCATTTTCTGCACAGTTTGTTTGGTCAGTCCCCAGATCACTTGCAGATCGCTCATTTTGCCCCTCTTCCCTTGAGTATAGAGTAATCAAAAAGAACACAGAGAAATGAAGGCTAAAAACTTTTACTTCCCCATGATTCTTCTTCTAAATTTCTAATGAGAAATTAGGTCTAGACTGTTCCAAATTTTTATTCAAATCTTTTAGCTGTCTAATCCCAGTCAGCGAAATCTAACCAAACCCGTTTCCAGAGAGGATTTTTCTGCTTTTCCTCTCGTTTCTATCCAAATTTTAACTCACATCTTTGGATGTCTGTACCCATTTGTGAAAAGTAAGCCATAGAACTGATCTCTACACATTTCTTAGAAGACATAGTGTGCTCAATTATTTTATTTAGTCCAATGGCTAGTTAATCAAAGTGCACAATCCAAACTTCAAGCAATGGTTCTCAACTCTAGAATTCCACCAGCTTAATCCACTTAAACCAGTGACCTGTATTCTACCTCTACAGGGGTGAGGAGAAAATTAGTAACAAGGGGATAGTCCCAAATGTCTGATTGCTATGTCAAACAAACAAAAAAGTCCTAGATCTACAACTAAAGAAGAAAGTCAATGGAAAATATGACAGAAAATATTTTAAACTTATTTAAGTATCAGAAAGTTAACTTACTATATGTATTTAAATGGAGAACGTTCTGTTGCCTTGACTTTGGCTTTTTCTGCATGAATCTTTCTTCCTAGGAAGAGATAATAGATCAAATTAGCAAGGCTACCTTGTGGCTCAACTTGGAACCTCCTTGGCTGCGCGAATTAACACCTGCATAACACACTCACAAAGTTGGGAACCATTCTGCATCTTTTTCAAAAAAACCTTTTCCAAAAGTGAACATTTCCCAATGGGAAAATTTAAAAAAAACAGAAAGAAGTCCTAGCAAAGGGTAGCCTTATCTTGGTAATGACTAAGCCTTGCTATATCTTACAATTTTTTAATCACTAATGATAATTATAATAAAACTCCATTTCTCATGCTTATTTTGCTGAAATACTATAAATGTTGTACTGCTGCTGTTGCTCAGTTGTACTGTCTGGATTCCCTGTCATCTACCCTGTCTCCCACCCTGAGTCAGAATAATACTGAATAAAACCACTAGGATTTGGGGTCAGAACTGAATATGGAATAGAAGTGATAGATGATGTGGCCCAAGAGCATATGTGGCTTCCAAAATTACTCCATTACCTTCTTAATATCTTAGTTACCCATTTCTTCCAGAAAAGAAATACTACTTGATGATCAACTGTTTTTGCATGTACTCACTTAGAAACAAAGCAAGAAGGCATCCTTATCTCAAGGGAGTTGCCTTAGTACCTGGGAACATAAGCTTTCCTCAGGACTTCTTTGTTAACTACCATGCCAAATATGTTCAGAATCCATTAACAGTCAAAGCTCTGGGGTGCTCTAGTTTCATCTTTGGTGCACTTTCTGAAGAAGAGATTGGATGGGTAATTTCAGGCCAGAAGAACAGGGGGGAAGAAATATGTTGATATTCCAGTGGCCACCAACTGCTTCTAGTGCCAATAGTATAGGAGATCAGTAGCTATCTGAAAAAGGCCCTTTAAATGAAAAGTTAAAGTTTGACCAGAAAAAAGAGTGGGATCAACATCATCTTCCCTCAGGAAACAAGTACCAATTTTAGTTTCACAAGATATAGAAACTAATACCAAAGCAATCAAACTCACTTACATTATTTATTCTATAAGGGAATTTGATTGGCTATATAGTTTGTGGAATCACATTTGTATATTTTTCTGCTGATCTGTAACCCATTGCTGTTTTTCTTTTCTGTGAATTTTGTTATATCAGAGGTCCCTGCAAATAAATAGCATGGTCAAGGGCTGGTTGGGGGAGGAAGCTGGGGAAGTCATGGAATCAATAGGAAAAAAACAGAATGAAAAGATCTACAAAGTGTGCCTATTCCTCCTCCCTCCAAATGGAACACTGGTCCTCAAAGTTCATAAAGTATTGCTTACTAAAGTATTTTAATAAATGAATAAATATAATTAACTCTAGTGCCTCATCATTTACTTTGTCATGGAGGAAGTTAAATGGTGGTAGAAATGGGAAGTTAACTTGAGTGGCCTTCAAATTCTACACAAGCCACATGCATTTAGTGTAGACAGTCAAAAGCAGGCAATAGCAACCCAAAGAGTGGCCCTTGGGATTAATCATAATGTTAAAAAAACTACCACAGTGAATTCTAAAACCTAGCTTCAACTCAAGACAATCTTGTGGGAAAATACCTGCCACTGTAATTGTTCTAGAAGACAATTCTCTTACAGAGTACAGATCTCAATGAAATGAATTAGTTACTGAAGAAGTTAAGTGGGATGAAGGAGGACTTCCCAGAAAGCTACAAAGAAGCATAAAATACCTTGAAAGACTTCATAACACAAATATTACACAGCTCTTCACTTCTCCAGAAGGGGTTCAGATCCAAAATTTGTTAGGCATATCATTGAAATAGATTAATTTCTGTGCTACTAACAGTAGCACCATAAAAGCCAGGTATTAGTCACATTTAATAGGTAGGTAACTAACACTGTACTGGACCAAGATTATATAACATGCTATACTAGTGTAAGAACTATAGCCTTCTAAATTCATGATTTTCCAAATACTAACAATGGTCTCTTATTTAGAGATGAGCCATTTGTGACATTCAGGACAACATTTCAGTCTATCCCCCCTAAAAACTGAGTTGTTAGGTTTTATGAAGGAAACAATCTTATCATCAGGTGAGCCCTGTGATACAGATTAAGAATGTTGTACTGTACACTTTATACTATTGAAGAACTACCAGAAATGAAATTTAAGCCTATTTTAAGTGACTATATAATAACATTACCTCCTTTTAAGTATAGGAAATCATTCAATCTTAACATGTGTAGAGATTTATATAACCACCAATACTATCAGGGTATAGAACAGTTTCTACTACCCCATAAATCTCCTTCACATTATTACTTTATAACACTATGTCTAACCACGGATCTATTTTCCATCATTGTGGTTTTGTTCTTTCCAGTGTGTAATAGAATAGGTAACATTTGGAGACAAACTTCTTTAACTCAGCATAATGCCCTTCAGATTCCTTCAAATTGTTGTGTTGAATCAATAGTGCTCTGTTTTACTGCTAGTTAGTATTCTACTGTACAGATTCAACAATTTATCCACTCGGGCCAGGGATTTAGCTCAGTGGCTTAAGCATTCACCTGGCAAGCACAAAGTTGTGAGTTTGATTCCCAGTACCAGAAAAAAAAATTATCCACTCTCTTATTGAAGGATTTTGAGTTATTTCCAGTTTATTTTGCTAATTGGTTATTAATAAATGTGTTATTCCATGGATTCAAACACCAGCATCATAAAGAAAGAGAAAAAAAGTATAAAAATATTTTATTTCACATTTTGTCAATTTTGTCAGATTTTATAATTTTTCTGTTGTCTTGTTTGATTTTTTGAGATAAGAGAACACACTATCTATAATTTCAATTCTTTTTAATTAGTTAAGTCTTTTTAATGACCATTTTATTTATTACCTGTTTTGCCCTTTTCTTCTAATCCCTGTTTCCCTTTCCCTGCCTTCTTCCAACTATCTGAACTTTTTTGCTATCTCATTTTAATATATCTATTGTGGCTGTGACATCTATTTATGCATTTTTTACAGCAGTTGCTCTAAGAAATACAAAATGTATACTGTTCATGGTCTTCCTAGAATCATTATTTTACCATTTTAATTGTACTGTAAAAATATCAGTATATTAAGCCTGTTGTTCTCCCCACTTTATGCTATCATTATCTTATGTATTACATCTTTATACATTGAAATTTCCACTTGAAAATATAAGTTTTGCTTTCAATGATCAAACATATCATACAAAATTCAAGAGAATATTATGTTTGTCCAGGTATTTACCATTCTGTTGCAATGTCTTCCTTCATTTTATTGCAAATTCCTTCCGGTATCATTTCATTTCTATACTAAGAATTCTTTTGGTAAGTCTTTTAGAGCAATTTTTCTTGCTACGATTTTTTTCTTATTCTACTTCATCTAAAATTGTGTTTTAAATTTAACCTTCATTCTTGAAAGATATATTTTGCCAGATATTGAATTCAAGGCTGATGATTCTTTTTTTCAACACTTGAAAATGTACTACTTCCTCCTGGATCACAGAATTTCTGATAAGAAATTTACAGTCATTTGAATTGTTCCCTTATACCTAATGCAACATTTCTCTCTAAATGCTTTGAAGAAAATTTTGTCTTTATTTTTCAGTTTTACTGTGATTTATATATCTACATGTTTCTTTTCATTTAACCTGCTTGAGATTCACTTTCTTGAATCTACAACTTGGCATTTTTCACTAAAACTGGAAAACTTTCACTCATACTTTCTTCAAAGATTTTTTTTCAGCACTGCTCTCTTCATCATTTTCTTCTAGGATGCTAATAGCACATGTGATAGGGCTTTCATTACTGTCCCACAAGTTCCTGTGACACAAGTTCCCACCTGCCTTCTGAAGGCTGGAGTCTATTGTCAGTTCTGTTTTCAAAGTTTCTGCAATGCTGCTCAGGTGTGTGTGTGTGTGTGTGTGTGTGTGTGTGTGATTCTGGAACTTAGGTACATGTCTATTAGTTCATTTCTCAATGTCTTGGCATGCTCATTAGAATCTAATTAATACACGTACATGTGGGCAGTGCACACCTTGTAATCCATACAAAATTTTTTATGACCTCCTATTTACCTTTTCACATTCTTCCTAGTATTACCTAGTTCCTGGTTCTTCATTTTCAGTCCTCTTGATATCTATCGATCACTTCTGCAGTTGTGTTGCATCTAGAGACCAGTGGTGGGAGGACAGAGAGACTAACAAGCAATAGCATGTGGCAGTAGCTCTAGACATCATGGACTATACTCTCTCAGAGTATTGGTTCCTGAAGGCTCCTAATGCCATAGTGCTGGGATCACTGCATGACTGACTAGTGATAGGCACATAAGAGATAAATAAATAAAGAGAGAGACAGAGAGAGAGAGACAGAGAGAGAAAGAGAAATGGAACTAAAATCTCTCTCTCTCTCTCTCTATCTATATATCTCTGCTTTAACAATTCTTCCTCTTTCACATCTCAAGCCAGAATTATACAGGTTCTACTGAAGCTCTCTGTACCAATACCCACAGTACTCACTTCCAACTTCCCACCTGGGTTAATGTCAACACAGGAAAACTCAGAGGAAAACACTATTGGAACATTACCACAGGTTTGTTACATCTTTCAGTTCTAGTTCTTCTCAATAGACCTGCTGCTATTTAATTTAAAAATTTTTCAAAAGGTGGCAGATGCTTAACCATGTAGGAACTACAATCCTGAAATTAAATTTTGAATAACTCATTTTGGAGTTTGTGTGGGGACCAAATTTGAAAGGAAAAAGTTTAACAATAGGCAGATCCATTTGGGAAATTACCACAATAAAGGCAATAGACAAAATACCAAACCTTGGGAGTGGTAGGAAAAAATCATGATGAAAATGCCAATTCCAAAAATATTTGGGAGGTGAAATCAGCAAGATTTAATGAGGTCACCCTCTAATAAGCCCATATTTGAAACATGCTAAGTCTGAGACAAACATCCAGGCTTATAGTTAGGGATAGGAGATAACAATAATCAGTATGGTAGATGTATTGGTTGGTTGTTAGAGAAAATCGAGTTTATGAACTGACTGGTATTTGAAGAACTGAGTAGGCAGCAATTGAGAAAGATTATAAGATTATAGAACCGTGATGGTAAGAAGAAAAAAAAGGGCCAGGGATTTAGCTCAGTGGTGTAAGCGTATGCCTGGTAAGTGTGAGGTCATGAGTTTAATCCCTGGTACAGAAGAAGAAGAAGAAGAAGAAGAAGAAGAAGAAGAAGAAGAAGAAGAAGAAGAAGAAGAAGAAGAAGAAGAAGAAGAAGAAGAAGAAGAAGAAGAAGAAGAATCAACTTTGAATATGTTCAATTTGAGGTAACTTTGTGACACTCAAGTGGATATGCCCAAAAGAAGGGAAATACAAGCCTGGACATAAGGCCACAGATTTGGGCTGAGAATTGGGTCTTAAAAGCCAGTGGCTTGGTGGAGATTAAAATTATGTGAATGACTAAGATCATGCATGGAAATTAAAACTCATAGGGCTAAAGCAGGACACCACGAAAATACCCACTTCTGAGGAGTAGATTGTAGAGAAATACAGACTATAGTGATGATAGGAAAGGATGGTAAGAAAGATAAGAGGACCAAAAACAATTCAATGGCCCAGAAACCAAGACTAGAGAATGCCAAAAAGAAGGGAAAAGACACCATTGTTAAAGGTAGGAAAAGATACCCAAACAAGATAGGAGCAGAAAGCTGTCTACTGGTTTTACTAACCAGAAAATAATCTATAGCTTCAGCAAAAGATATGCAATTTGATAAGGTCACCAGCACATCTTCGCCTTCACTCTCAAAGCTTTATACATTATACTGGAAGGGCCTCGTCTAACTTCTTGGGTCTTCCTTTGAAATCTGACCCCACAATGCTTATATTTTGCATATCTGAAAAATCAGCACCACATGGATGACACCAAGGCCACCCAATAGTTTGAACAGTAGCCAGGACCCCTAGAAATATGGATGAAGTGACTGGTGGGTGTCAAAATGGCTGAATATTGTGAAATTAATTCTGGGGAACCAATTCCCTAGGAGGCCCTTCTTAAATGTGTGTCCCAGGGACTCTTCTCAAATGAACATGATGTAACATAGTTTTTTTTTTCATTTTAATGTCAATCTTTTCAGCAAACATTCTGTTCATGGGCTTACCTTTGCAAGCTCTTCTCTTCTGATGAAACTGAAAAATTTTCACATCTACTATTTGCTCCTATTTCTCTGGAGATCTGGTTAAAAGTTATCAGCAATAGTCATACCATGGCCTAGACACTGGGCTGCTTTGAAAATTTCCTCTGTACACTACCCTGCAAAGTCTTAAGACATGAGAAAAATAAAGACAAATATTCTGCCAGGATGTAATGCATATGACCTCTAGTCTAACCAACAGTGAAGTCCTTGTTTCCAATAGAAACTTCCTGAGTCTTCCCTTTATTGTGCACATTATCACCATTCTAATCTCCTTATTATGAGCAGAATCTCCCATCACTTGGCTTACTTTGCTTACAATATTCTAAGACTTGTGTATTCAGAATCGTCAACCCTTTCCTTTTATTGTTTTACTTTAAATATAGTAAAACCAAATGAGAAAACAAAAACAAAATGGGGTCAGTCAAAACAAAAGGATGGACATTGTACATGACTTAAAACCAAAATACAAGTTGATTTACAATGGTTACCATGATGTCTCTTGTTGTCTTCCATTGAAATGCCCATATCATCGGGCACAATAAAATTGAACATAGAAGTACAGAACAAAGTCAATAAAAACAAAACATTGGAGATATTATAGGACTTCAAAAGAAGGTAATAGTCAAACCAGAATGGGTATGATAGTGAATCTTATTGTCTTCAGAGTAGATGCCTATACTCTCAGACTTGATACTATTAAACATAACAGATTTGAATAAAATCAGTCAAGATAAGAGTGCAATCAAACAAAGCAGATTCAAATAAAATCAGTCAAAACAAGACAGTGAAAGCAATACAAGGCTTCAAATTAAGTTAATAGGAAATTTAAAATGGTTACCATAGTATATCCTGCTATCTTTGAAACAGCTGTCCATGCCATCAAGTCTAGTACAAGTAGACAAACTGGAACAAAATATAACTAAACTCAACAGAGCAATGAAAACAATAAGTGTTTCAAATCAAGATACAAGATTAACAATGTCAATCTTGCCTTCCCTTTTTAGACAATTCCACTCCTTTCACTTTCACAGGGTGCATTGTACATTTTGTATCCCACTAACTCCTTTAGTTTTTAGATTAGGAAGGCAACCCACTATTTACCTAAGTGATTCTGAACATTTTTACCCCTGAGCTTGATCTCAAGTTGTATCCATTTACCTACAAGAGTCTTGAGGTTTTCCTGCTTTATAGCTGAGTAGTTAGTTCTCCATTGTAAAAAAGTGTTATATCTTTCCAACCAATCTAAAGCTGAAGAGTGAGTTATCCCCACTTTTTTTCTGGTTCCCTGTCACATTTCTTATCTTTGACTTTCAGTCCATAAATCTTCTTTCAGATTAATTATATTTCTTATATAGAATATCTTGATGGACCTTATCTCCTGATCAACTCTGCCTGTGTTTCTTTTTATTAGTGTATCAAAGCCATCCATATTAGTGATTGTGGCCAACCTTCTCTCTGCCTCATCTCTGCCATGCTTTTTTGCACCATTGGTTGTCTACTTTTCCCCTTCATTCCAGTGTCTGCCCTGTTCATTGAGCCCACTTTGGCTCACTTTCATGTTCCTGAAATCATGGTCTTTTTTTCTCTCTCTCTCTCTCTCTCTAGAATGTCCTTCAATTTTTTTTTTAAGATTTCTTTGGTGGTCCTGAAACTCCCCCTGTTCCTCTTTGTTATGGAAGCATCTAGTTTCTCCATTAATTTTGAGAGATAGTTTTGCAGGGTACATCAATCTGGGTTGGAGGTTATTTTCTTTCAGGGCTTGGAAAACTTCACTCCAAGCTCTTCTTGATTTGTTGGTTTGTCTCGAGAAGTCTGTCATGATTCTGATGGATTTTCCTTTATAGGTGTTATGTTTCCTTTCTCTGACAGCTTTTAATATTCTATTCTTGTGTTGAATTTATGGGATCTTGATTACTTTATGTCTGGATATAGATCTATTTTGCTTATGGCTGGCTGGGGTGCTGTATGCCTCATTTATCTGAATATTATTTCCTTTTCCTATGCTTGGGAAATTTTCCTTAATTATTTCTGTAAATAGCCTTTGTGTTTCATTTGTGTTTTCCCCTGCTTCTTCACTCACATTTTTTATTCTTAAGTTATAGATCCTCTTGTCATCTTCTAGCCTTTGTATTGTTATTTCCTGGTTCCTTGTTATTTTTAAGAGAAAATTCCTTTCATGATCACATGTTGAAAACCTGTCTTCAAGGTTTGATAGTCTATCATTAGTTTCTTTCAAGCAGTTTTGCCAGCTTTCAATGGAGATTTTAATTTCCTAGTAATCTCTTTGAATCTGTTTCATGTATTCTAAAGTTTTTTATATCCTTCATCAAAGCTATCCCTCCTTTTTTAATGCTCATCCATTCTTCCATATGTGTCTTCTTGAGAGGTGCTTAGCATTTCTTTTATTATTTTTCTTATACCTTCCTTTAGTTGTATTAGTATTTCTGTTTTAAGTTCTTTTAAAATGTCACAAAGATAGTTCTTTATGTCAGATGCTGTTGCTTCAGAAACTGTAGGTGTGCAACCCCAACCTGTTCTGTGTTTAACTCTCCTTGGCCAGTACTGTTTGGATTAGAGGTTGGAGACTTCCTTTTGTCTCTTCCTCTTGTCATGTTTCTGGTTTCTTCCAGACAAGTGGGTAGTGGAAGTCCCTAGCACTTTCTGTTTTGGTTACAATTACTCTGAAGCATGCTGTCTAGGGATTACTTCCCTCCCCAGTCTCCTGGTGACCACTGGAGTACAAGCAGGGATGGGGCAGGCTGGTCCCTCACTTCTGAGCTGGTCACCCACTGGGAGTCTTCACCAGTTTAGTGTGTGCCATTAAGACAGAGCCAGTGAGAGATAGCTTCAGGGAAACTTTCCTCGGCTATTGGATTGTGCACAGGGTGGGACTCAGTCCAAGCAATTTTCACCAATCTGCTCTGTGCTAGGAGTTGCTGAATGAAGCTGACTGCAGTTCTGGTTCCAAGTTTGTCCTGCCCAACTCCAAAATCACCCAAATCATCACCCACTCCCGTGGGAGAACTAAATTCCCCACACTCACCATGAGCTGGTTCAAATCTATTGTCTGCCACTCCCCTCCATGACCTCATGTTCCCACCAAGCCCCTCGGGCTTGCCAACCCCCAACCTCACCATGACCATACATCTTTGGATTCCAGTGGCATTTTGCAAACAGCAGGGCTGGCTCTAGTGAGAGTGCATCTGGCTACAGCCTTCTGTCCGCCTTTTCCTTTTCTTTTCTTTTCTTTTCTTTTGTTTTCTTTTCTTTTCTTTTCTTTCTTTCTTTTTTTTTAATTTAGTTTATTCCTCAGTCAAGAAGCTCCATCTCCTTCTGTCTGGTCTTCTCCAGGCTGCTATATTACAGCATCTGAGTTGTTTCTCTCAGAGAGGCTTGTTACTTTGCTGCTTATTGATCTGCCATCTTCCCAGCTTTAATTCAGGGAAAGTTATAATAAATTTCAGTTGTATTTATCCTGGTACAACTGGAGCAGGTTCTTGTTGACATTGAGCTCTTTGACAATGGCATCCCATTTGGCATTGCACAAGTTCTGATGTGTGTGTCATACATACTGATTGTTCAGCTCTTCTTGCCAACTCCACACATTTTTGTGCTTCCTCCTAGACTCAGATGCTTCTGTGGTTAAAAATTCACTCCATCTGGTTAAAAACTTCTGTTGCCCTTTCTTTACACCATTTTCTGAGAACATAGTTGTCCATCAAGGCTGCCTTGACCAATGAGGTATCCCATCTTCAGCCCTTTTCAAACTCTGCTGATAAAACAGTTCCAAAGGCTTCTTAACCACTTGGTAAGTTATAATAACAGCACTGACCCCCCCACTATTTGATATCATTTTAGTTTGGATCTAGATGTCCTCCCAAAAGCTTCCTGCAATCAGAGGTGAAAGTTTTGGAAGATGAATGGGCCATGGAGGTTCCATAGCTAACTTACTGTTAAGAGGTGGTTAGGACATTAGGGCATGACAAGACTGGCTGGAGAAGTAGGTGTGAATCTATTAATTACAAAATACCAGAACACATGTGTAGAGTAGTTCCCAAAACCCTGAATGTGGAACTCTCAAAAGAACATGAGCAGATTTCTGAAATGATGGTCTAGACGTGATGTCAGCCTGATGAGTGGATGATAAATACAGGACAGTGTATATTGAGTTTTTGCCCCTGTGTTCTCTTTTGCATGGTGACACACCCTTATGCTGTAGGATGCATTTATTTTCCTACATTTACTGGGAAAAAAGTTATTCTTAGGAGCATGTTTCTTTTCCTAGCTTTAATTGAAATTTGCTGCCTTTTGTTCTTATCTTGACCAAATCTTTGCTCAGGAGAGAAAGAACCCAGAAACCATCACTCCAATACCCAGTACCATATTTGGTGAGCCAGGCGTAAGCAGCAGATGAGCATCACTGAACACAATTTTTGTTTGTTTCTCTAAACTTCCACAAAAGTTATTTTCTTTCCTTGATTGTCAGCCTTAGGCTGGAGAACTCAGAAGACTTTTCTTATGAAACAAGGAACATTTTCCTGATTTTTCCACCACGTGAGAGTGGGGAGAGGAAAGCATGGTCTCTGTGTTTTTCTTCCAGCCGTAGGGAACCAATAGGCCCATTTAAGGTTTATCTCCCCTTTTATTTCTTATTTGCATTTGAGGTCACTCTGCCAATATGTTAAGCAAGCAGAGAACCTGTTATGGCTTTTTGTACTTGCATTAGATTTCCACAATATTTTGCTGCACTTTGAGGAAATTAGCTTGGTGTCTGCCTACCTTAGTTTATTCCTTTTGAGATCAAAATACCATCCACACTTTCCCCATAGATAACCCTTTCTTTCTTTCTTTCTTTCTTTCTTTCTTTCTTTCTTTCTTCCTTTCTTTCTTTCTCAGGGTGCTATAATAGTCAGGGCCCCATCTTATCTCATCACATGAGTGGCCACTCTCTTGTCTATTTTCATGTAAGTGGCCATCTATTTCAAATCAACTACAGCTGGTCTATTCACCATGTTTGTTTTTAACTGGCCTCACCATCACCAGGAGATCTTACCCTTGTAGATAGGAGCTAAACCTCCAATTACAAGAAACATATGGGCTTCTCCCCTCTTTTCTTTGAATTGGGCTAGATCCCTTTTGTGTTTTTTTTCACAGCCCATAGAACTTAAGTCAAGTGGAATCTGGGGACCCAAGGCCATGTGAGGGAGCCAAGGCCCTGCGAGGGAGTCAAGGCCACATGAGGGGAGTTCCAGCACACTGGCACTGGCCCAAGGGGAGTTTAAGACCATCGATTCCAGTGGTTAAGTGCCCACCAAGCTCCCTAAAAGACTGGACTAGGCTCAGGACATTTCTCGGGCCTGACTAGACTACACCCAGTGATCTTCATTCAAGCCAGGGACCTAAGGCCATGTGAGGGAGCCAAGGGCACACAAGGGAGTCAAGGCCACATGAGGGGAGTGCCAGCATGCTGTAACTGGCCAGGGGAGAGTTTAAGACCATCACTCCCAGTGGTTAAGGGCCCATCCAGCTCCCTAAAACACTGGACTAGGCTCAGGAGGTTTCACAGGGCTGAGTGAACCACACCCAGAAACTTTCTTTCAATCAGGGAGCCAAAACCATGCAAGGTGAGTTCCAACCCACAGGCGCTGCCCCAGGAATGTTTAAGACCATCGCTCCCAGTGGTTAAGTGCCCAGCCACCTTCCTAAAACACTGGACGTGCCTTGGGAGGTCTTGTGGGCCTGACTGGGCCATACTCAGCAACTGTCATTCAGTCCCAGGAGCCAAGGGTGCAAGAGGTGATATCCAACATGCCTGGGGGAAATTTTGGAACATCGCCTGAAACATGGAAATATAGGAAAATGACAAGACAAAAGATCAAAATGCAATATCAAAACTCTAGCCCATCCCAGAAAAGCCTAGGATCCATGTACACAGAAGAAAATATAAGCCATACACCTGAAATCCCTGAAATGATATCAACTGAAATAAAGAAGCAACACCAGGAAGCTATAAAGAAACTCAAATCAGAAATAATATCCCAGGTAAAAGAAGAAATGATAAAAGTAGTGAAATACTGAACACATCTAAAGAAGGCATAGTTTAAAAATTAGAGGAACAAAACAAAAAGATAGAATCCCTGAATGAACAGTATAAGAAAGAAACAGAATGCATGAGGCAGATTCAAAGAAATATACAGGAAATCAAAAATTGTATTGAAAGTTGCCAAAACTACCTCAACAAAAGTGAAGATAGAATTTCAGACCTTGAAGATAAGATTGCACCTAATGAACAGGAAAGGAAAGATCTCTTTAAAATAACAAGGAGGGGCTGGAGATTTAGCTCAGCAGCATAAGTGCTTGCCTGGCAAGCAAGAGGTTGTGAGTTTGATCCCCCATACTGGAAAAAAAAGCAAAAAAAAAGAAGAAGAAGAAGAAGAAGAAGAAGAAGAAGAAGAAGAAGAAGAAGAAGAAGAAGAAGAAGAAGAAGAAGAAGGCGGCTACTGGGAACATCACAGAAGCCCTCGACAGGCATAAGCTGCCTGGAACCTTCTCCATGGGCCCGCCCTGCCACCAGAACATCAAGGAAGCCCTCATGAGGCATAAGCTGCCTAGAACCTCCCCTGTGGGACCACCCTACCACCAAGAACATCGAGGAAGCCCACCCCAGGATGAAAACTGCCCTGGATTGCTTCTGCTGGGCCCACCCTCCCACCTGGAACATCAGAAGACCTCAGCAGGTGCCAGTCAGTGTTAAAAAACTTGGAACTTTGCTCCCAGGTGGTGAACCTTGGACTGCAGTGGATTAACTGTGTCAGTGTGGTGAATATGCACATAAAATAGAGTTGTGCAGTGGATAAATAGGGTGAGTATTAACCCCCCCAACTAACTGTAGGAAATTGCTGAGTCTGAAAAGAGTGTGATCCCCTCCTACACATAGAAAACATCAGGCAGAGTGAAAATGACTAAGTGAAAAAGCAAAATGCACTCTCAAACATATAGTTCACCAGAAGCAAGTACAGGAGACACTGAAATAGAGGTCCCAAAAGTAACATATCAGAAATCTCTGAAAAGATAGCAAGTAAAATAAAAAAAACCAACTCCATCAGGCTATAGAGGAAATCAAATTAGAAGTACTCTCCCATGTAAAGATAGAAATAACAACCTTAGTAAAGGAGTTGTTGAATGCAGCTAAAGAAGAACTAGAGAAAAAAGTACATGAACGTGGGAAACTGATTAAAACCTTGAATGAACAATATAGAAAACAAGCAGAATTCATAAAACAAACTCAAAGAGACATCCAAGAAACAAAAATTCTACTCAAAGCATGCAAAACCACCTAAATGAACCTACACTGTTTTACCATGACTGATCATAATCAAATCTGGTTTGTCGGACTGCTGTTTTGTATTGATAGATTTTATTCAAAGCTGTTATGATTAATAGTATCAAGCCTGAGAGTATAGGTAACTGCACTTAAGATGACAAGATCCACTAGAATATCCACTATGATTTGATGATTGCCTGCCTTTGAAGTTTTATACTGTCCACAATGTTTTATTTTTACTAATATTGTTATGTACTGCTATACTCAATATACTGCTATATTCATTTATGCCTGATGCTATAGACATTCTATTGAAGATAATAAGAAACAACATAGTAATCATTGTAGATCACCTTGTACTGTGGTTTTATATGACTTTTTGTTTTCATGTTTTTATGGGAATTTGTTTTGTTTTGTCTTGCTAAGTTTTGTTTTTTCCCTCTAATACAGAAAGTATAGAAATACATGCAGAGAATCATGCATGTGTAGCTATTTACACTCTCCTGTTTGACTATCTACTTTGTATGCTTTAATTTTGTAACTTTAGCAACTATTTCTAAGAGGAAAATATGTAATTTATTAACTAGTGATTTTTTATTGTTTATCATTTTTGGAATTCTGTATTACCTCTGCCCTTTACATGTTTTTGTTTCTCTCTAAATAAATTATAAAAAAATGAAACAACCTTCAATCTAGACTGATGTACCCAGCAAAATTTCATACAAATTTAATGGAGAAAAAGATACTTCCATGACAAAGAACAACTGAAGAAATTCATGTTCATCAAACCAACCCTAGAAAGAGTACTGAAAGACATACTAGACAAAGATAAAAATGACTAAATCCCCAAAGCAACAAAAGAAAGAAACTACCAGGTAGGATAAGCAATTAACTAAGAGGAAAAGCAGAATGAAACAACTGCATTATAACATGGCAAAGCTGAGCCAGTATATATGAGTGATATCCATAAAAATAAATGGCCTCAATTCACACATAAAAAGAAATAGATTGACATAATGGATCAAGAAACAGGATCACATAATATAATGTATACAAGAAACACATCTGACCCAAAAGGAAACTCATAGATTAAAAGTCAAATGATGGAAAACAATATTCCATGCAACAGGAACCCAGAAAAAAGCAGGGGTAGCTATTCTATTTGTAGACAATGTGAACTTAAAACCTAACATGATTAAAAGTGATAGAGAATCTCACTACATATTCATTAGTGGTAAAATTCAAGAGGAAGAACTAACAATTATAAATACATATGCACCACATGCAGGAGCACACAACTATATAAGACAGATACTAATGGACATGAAAAACCAAACATACAAGAACACAATTATGACAGGAGATATTAACAGCTCATTTTCACAAAGAGATAGATCAACTAGACAAGAAGTCAGCAAAGAAATAACAGAACTGAATCATACCTGTGAGCAATTGGACTTAGTAGATGTTTACAGAGTGTTCCACTCAACCACATCAGAACACTAATTCTTCTCTGCTGCACATGGGACATTCTCCAAAATAGACCATATATTATCCCATAAAATATTCTTAAGTAAATGCAAAGGTATTGAAATCATACTATGCATAATATCTGGACATAGTGTACAGAAATTGGAAATTAATGGAAAAAGAAATTGCAAAACCTGTGTAAATACATGGAAATTAAATAACAAACTTTTGAACTACTAGTGAGCTACAGATGAAATTAAAGAAGAAATAAAGCAATACCTACAATTGAATGAAAATGCAGAAACAATATAGTGTAATCGGTGGGATGCAATGAAAGTGGTCTTAAGAGGGAAATATATAGCAATAAATTGTCATATAAAGAAAACAGAATGAGCACAAATAAACAACCTAATGCTCCATCTCAAGATTCTAGAAAAAGAAGAGCAAGCTAAACCCAAAGCTCCTTCATAGAAGAGAGGGAATTGTAAAGATTAGAGCAGAAATCAATACAATTGAAACTAAAAAAAATACAAAGAATTAATGAATCAAAAAGCTGGTTTTTTGGGAGAATAAACAAAATTGACAAACCCATAGCTAATCTTTTCAAGAGAAATAAAGAAAAAATCAAATTCACACAATAAGAACTGAAAAGGGAGAAATTACTACAGATCCCATGGAAATTCAAAAGATCATGAATACCTACTTTAAAAATCTCTACTCACATAGAGTTGAAAACACAGAGGAAATGGACAGATTTCTAGAAACATATGAACTACCAAAGCTCAACCAAGTAGATATAGCAATTTTGAACAACCCAATATCAGCTATTGAAATTGAAAATGTAATTAAAAACTTACCAACACAGAAAATCCTAGGTCCTGATAGATTCACAGCTGAGTTCTACAAGAAATTTAGAGACTAGTTGATGCCAAAACTCCTTAAACTCTTCAATGAAATTAAGAAGAAAGCAATCTTCCCTAAATCATTACTGGAGGTATTACTCTGATACCAAAACCAGAGAAAGATCCAACCAAAAATAAAATAGATGACCATATTGCTGAATCTTTGTTGGATCTTTGAATAGAATGGTTTGCAGTCTCACTGTTTGAATGTCTACTATATATCCTTTAACTTTGTAACTTGAACAACTACATCCAAGATGAAAATATGTAATTTTTAAACTAGTGATTTCTTAGTGGTTTTTTTTCTCTTTTTCCTTTTTTTTCTTTCTTTTTTTCTTTCTTTTAGAATTCTGTATTGTTGCTAGATTTTTTCTCTTTTGCTTTTTTTCTCTTTAAATAAAATTTTTAAAGTGTATAATTGCTATTGTAAAAAATAGGGAATAGGAAGTGCTATAAAAGATATAACTGCATGTATATTTAAGTGTTTAGGATTGATAGCCATATTTCTAAGTTCTTGTTGGATTGTTGAACAGATATGTTTGCAGTCTCACTGCTTGAGTGTCCTCATTGTGTGCTTTAACTTTGTAACTTGAACAACTATTTCTAAAAGAACAATATGTAATTTATCAACTAGTGATTTCTTACTGTTTATCTTTTTTTTGAAATTCTGTAATATTTCTATCTTTTTTCTGGTTTTTTTCTCTTTAAAGAAAAAAATAAAGAAAAAAAACCAAGGAATCAGGAAATAACTATTCAACAGCTGCAAGCTGATGCAAAGAAAAACAACATAAGATTAATAAGGTTAAGTGAAAAAGAAGGGAACAAACAATACAAATGATATCAAGAGGCTATTTACAGAAGTAAGAGCTGAAAATTTCCCAAACATGAGAATGGAAACTGACATATGGATTAGTGAAGCATATAGAACTCAAAATATCCATAACCAAAATAAAACTACACCCAGACATGTAATAATCACTAACTCAGAAATCCAACATAAGAACAGAATATTAAAAGCTGTTAGAGAGAAAAGACAGATCACCTATAAAGGAAAACTTATCAGAATCATAGCAAACTTCTCAACACAAACAATGAAGTCAAGAAGAGCATGAAGTGAAGTATTTCAGATCCTAAAGGAAGAAGACTTCCAACCCAGACACATGTATTTTGCAAAACTGTCCTTCAAAATGGATGGAGAAATAAGATACTTCCATGACAAAGAACAGCTGAAGAACTTCACAATCACCAAACTCACCCTACAAAGATTATCAAAAGACATTCTAGATACACATAAGAAAAAACCACTAAGCAAGGCAGACAATCAGAATGAAAATGTAAAATGATACGACAGCAGAAAGATAACATGTCGACAATAAACCAATATATAACATTTATAACCATTAATATAAACAGCCTCAATTCACCAATTAAAGAAACAGACTGGCAGAATGGATCAAGAAACAACATCCAACCATATGCTGGCTACAAGAAACCAATCTAACCCAAAAGGAAACTCATAAACTGACAGTCAAAGGATGGAAAACAATACTTCATGCAACAGGTTCCCCAAAAAAGTGGTGATAGCTATTCTGTTTGTAGGCAATGTCAACTTCAAACCACAAATGATCCAAAGAGATAAATAAGGTCACTACATACAAGTTAGGGGAAAACTTCAAGATGAAGTGGTAACAATCTTAAATATATATGCACTGAATTCCAGAGCACCTAGCTACACAAAGCAAGTATTAACAGAAATGAAAACTCAAATAAGCAATAACACAATTAAGGAGAGCTTAACACACCATTGACACAAAAGAACAGATCAACTAGACATAAAATCAGCTAAGAAATAACAGAACTGAATCATACCTGTGAACAAATGCACTTGATAGATGTATACAGAGTGTTCCATCCAACAACATCAATATACACATTCTTCACAGCAGTACATGGGACATTCTCTAAAATAGAACATATACTAGCCCACAGAACATATTTAAGTAAATGCAAAAGAATTAAAATTATTCCATGCATGTTATTAGATCATAGCACCATGAAACTAGAAATTAATGATAAAAGAAACATCAAAAACCCCACCAACACATGGAAACTGAATAATATACTCTTGAGCAATCAGTGGGTCACAGAGGAAATTAAAGAAGAAATTAAACAATATCTACAAGCAAACAAAAATACAACTTATTGCAATCTGTAGGATGCAATTAAATCCATCCTCAGAGGAAAATTTATTGCACTGAGTTCCCACATCAGGAAAACAGAATGAACACAAATAAACAACCTGATACTGCACCTCAAACATCTAGAAAAAGAAGAGCAAGCCAAGCCCAAAGCCAAAAAAGGGAGGAAATCATAGAGATCAGAGCAGAAATTAATGCAATAGAGACAAAGAAAACAGTACAAAAATCAATTAATCAAAGAGTTGGTTCTTTGAAAGAATAAATAAAATTGATAAGCCCCTAGTCAAACTTATTTTAAAAAGGAAAGAAAAATCTCAAATTCATGCAATAAGGAATGAAATAACTACAGAACCTGTTGAAATACAGAAGATAATCAACACCTATTTCAAAAACCTCTACTATCATAGGTTCAATAACGCAGAAGAAATGGACTGATTCCTAGAAACATATGAACTACTGAACATGGGTCAAGAAGATGTAAAACTGGGGAATAACCCAATTTCTATTAATGTAATTGAAAATGCAATTAAGTCCTTACCAACAAAGAAGAGCCCAGGCCCAGATGGATTCACTGCAGAATTCTATAAGAAATACAAAGAAGACTTAATGCCAATGTACCTCAAACTCTTCAATGAAACTGAAAGTGAAGCAATTCTTCCAAAGTCATTCCTGAAAGCAATTATTACTCTAGTACCAAAACCTGAGAAAGAACCAACTAAAAAAGAGAACTGCAGACCAATCTTCTTAATGAACATAGAAGCAAAAATTCGCAATAAAATATTGGCAAACAGGATGCAGCAAATCATCAAGAACATTACACACCATGACCACATGAGATTCATCTCAGGCATACAGGGATGGTTCAACATACATAAATCAATAAATGTAAACCACCATATCAATAGACACAAAAATAAGAATCACATGATCATTTCTATAGATGCAGAAAAAGCTTTTGATAAGATCCAACACTCATTCATGATAAGAATCTTACAGAAAGTGTAATAGATGGTCTCTAACTCAATATGACAAAGGCCATCTATGACAAACCAACAGCCAGTCTCATATTAAATGGCCAAAAACTGAAAGCCTTTACCTTAAAGTCAGGCACATGATAAGGATGTTCCTTATCACGGCTCCTATTCAACATAGTACTGGAAATACTATCCAGAACAATTAGAAAAGAGAGAGAAATAAAAGGCATAAAGATAGGAAAACAGGAAGGTAAATTATCGTTCTTTGCAGATGACATGATATGCTACATAGAAGACCCCAATACTTCATTGAAAGACTCCTAGATATAATAAATAAATTCAGCAATGCATCTGGATACATAATCAATACTCAAAAGTCAATAGCATTCCTATACACTAACAACAAAATCACCGAGAGAGAAATAAGAGAAGCCACACCCTTCACACTAGCATCCAAGAAAATGAAATACTTAGCAATTAATCTAATGAAAGAAGTAAAAAAGCTATTCAGGGAAAATTATAATACCCTGAAAAAGACATTGAAGAGGACCTCAGAAAATGAAAAGTCATCCCTTGTTCATGGATAGGAAGAACAAAGATTGTAAAAATGGCCATTCTCCCAAAATTGATATACACTTTCAATGCAATCCCAATGAAAATACTACTAACATACCTCATAGATCTAGAGAAATCACTCCTAAAATTCAGCTGGAACCAGAAGAGACCTAGAATAGCAAAGGCAATTCTAAACAGCAAAGGCAAGGCAGGAGGCATCACAATCCCTTACTTGAAGTTATACTGCAAAGCTACGGTAATAAAATCAACATGGTACTGGAATAAAAATAGAACTGAAGATCATGGAATAGACTATAAGATACAAACACAAGTACAAACATGCGCAAAAACCTTATCTTTAATAAAGGGGCCAACCATATTCACTGGAAGAATGATAGTCTCTTCAATAAATGTTGCTGGAAAAACTGGCTATCCGTATGCCAAAAACTAAAACTAGACCCATACCAATCACCATGTACTAAACTAAAAGCTAAATGGACCAAAGACCTAAATATTAATGCAGATACACTAAATCTGTTGGAAGACAAAGTGCATGAAAATGTTGAAGACATAAGGGTAGGTAGAGAATTCATGAACAAGAATCAGACCACACGGTAAATACTTCCCAGAATCAATAAGTGAGATCATGTCTTAGTAAATAGTTTCTGCATGTTGAAAGAAATCTCCAGCATAGTGAAAAGAAAACCCACAAACTGGGAAAAATTCTTAGTGAACTGTCCCTCAAACAAGGACTTCTGTGTAGAACTTATAAAGCATTAAAAACAATCAGACCCCCCAAAATTAAAGACCCATTCCAAAAATGGGCATCCAAGATGAATACACAGTTCTCAGATAAGAAATACAAATGGCAAATACATACATTAAAAATGTTCATCATCATCAGTCATTAGAGAAATGCAAATTAAAACCGCACTGGGACTCCATCTCACTCCAGAAAGAATGGTCAGGATTAAGAAAAACAACAACAACAAATGCTGGAGAGGCTGTGGGTGAAAAGGAACTCTTCTGCACTGTTGGTAGGAGTGTAGACTAGTGCAACCACTGTGGAGGTCAGTCTTGAGATTCCTCAAAAATCTGGGACTGGATGTCCCATTTGACCTAGTATTCCACTTCTGGGCATATACCCAGAAGAACTGAAAACATCATACCACAGTGATATATGAAAATTGATCAAACAATATGCTTTCCCTTTGAGCACTTGCTATCCCTTTCATTATATCTATTGCAACATTTGGATCTTTTCACATTTTCAGTTTCTTACACTAGCTATACAATATGGTATTTACATATGAAAGTCTGATTTATTTCACTTATGAGTATAATTTCTGGTTGCATCCATTTACCTATAAAAACCTCTAGCTTGTTCTTCTATATAGCTGAGTAGTACTCAATTGTATAGAAAATACCACATCTTTTTTATCCTCTCAGTTGATGGGCATTTGAGTTTTTTCCAATATTTGGCTATTATAAATTGTGCAGCTATAAACATGGGCATGCATATATAACTGTAGTACGATGTTTTCAATTCTTCTGGGAAAATACCCAGAAGAGGAATAGCTGGGTCAAATGAAATCTCTAATCCTAGTTTTCTGAGGAATTTTCACACTGATTTCCAAGTGGTCGTACCAGTCTACATTCTCATCAACACTAGAGAAGTCTGTACAGTGCATCCAGCATTGGTTATTAATTGATTTCTTGATCTTGGTCATTCTTTCTGGAGTGAGACAATATCTCAGTGTTGTTTTCATTGGCATTTCTCTAATGATAAATGATGTTGAGCATTTTTTCATATATTTACTTGCTATTTCTATTTTTTCATCTGAGAACTGTGTATTCATCTCAGATGCTCATTTTTGGAATGGGTCTTTAAATTTGGGGAGCCTGCTTATTTTCACTTCTTTATATGTTCTAGATAAAACTCCTTTGTCTGAGGGACAGTTGAAAAAAATTATTTCTGAATCTGTGAATTTTCTTTTCACTCTGTTGGTAATTTCTTTGTATGTGCAAAAACTTTTTAATAAGATGAGTTCACAGTTGCTGATTTTTGAAGTACTTCCCACGCAGTTTGGTTTTTGTTTATGAACTATCAGCTTACCCCTATATCCTCGAGATTTCTACCTAATTTGTCTGCCAGTAGGTTTAGTGTTTCTGCCTTAATATTTAGATCTTTGATCCATTTTGACTTTAGTTTAATGCATGGTGCTAGGCATGGATCTAGTTTAAGTCTATGTAGAAAGCCAGTTTTTCCAAAATCACTTGTTAAAGAGGTTATCTTTCTTCCAGTGAACATGTTTGGCCCCTTTGTCAAAGATAAGGTGGATGAGTGTGTTCATGGTTGTGTCTGAATATTCTGTCCTGTTTCATTTCCCTTCAGGTCTGTTATTTTGCCATGCCATGCTGATTTTACAATAGCAGCTTTGTAGCATATGTTTAAGTCTGGGGTTGTGATGCCTCCTGCCTTGCCTTTGCTGCTCATGATTTTCTTTTCTACTCTAGGTCTCTTCTGATTCCAGAAAAACTTTATGAAAGTTTTTTCTAGATCTGTGAGATATTCCAGTGGTCTTTTAATTGAGACTGTGTTAAATCTGTATAACAGTTTTGTGAGTATGGCCATTTTTACAATGTGGGTTTCATCTATCCATGAGCAAGGAATATCTTTCCATTTTCTCAATTCTGCTGTGATTTCTTTTTTCAGAGTACTGTAACTTTCAACATATAAATTGTTTACTTCCTTTATTAGATAGACTCCTAAGTATTTCTTTTTAGATGCTACTGTGAAGGGTGTAGTTTCCCTAATTTCTCTCTCAGTGAATTTGTTGCTTGTGTAGAATGCTATTGACATTTGAGTGTTGACTTTGTACCCAGCTACACTGTTGAATTTGCTTATTAAGTTTAGAATCTGTTGGTGTAGTTTTGGTGCCTTCAATAATGAGTATCAAGTCATCTGTGTATAATAATATTTTAAATTCTTTCTTCCTATCCATATTCCTTTTATTTCTCTCTCTTATCTAATTGCTCTGGCTAATGCTTCCAGAACTATATTGAATAGAAGTGGTGATATTGGACAATCTTGTCTTTCTCCTGATTGTAGAGTGAAAGCTTTCAGTTTTTGTCCATTTAGTATGATGATGGGTGATATTTTGTCATACATAGTTTTTATCAGATTGAGTTAAAGACCATCTACTCCAATTTTATGTAGGGTTTTTAACATGAATGAGTGTTGTAATTCATCAAAATATTTTCTGCATATATTGAGATAGTCACGTGATTTTTGTCTTCAGCTCTGTTGATACAGCATATTATATTTATTGATTTGTGTATGTTGAACCATCCCTGAATTCCAGGAATGAATCTACATGGTCTTGTGCAATCTTCTTGTTGATTTGCTGCATTATGTTTCTCTAGCATTTTATTGAGGGTTTTTGCATCAAAGTTCAATCAGTAGATTGGCAAGTAGCTCTCTTTTTTGGTTGGTATTTTTCTCTGATATGGTATCAGGGTAATACCTCCAGGAATGTGTTAGGGAGAATTGGTTCTCTTTTAATTTCATTACAATGTTTGAGGAGTACTGGTGTTTATCCATCCCCAAATTTCTTGTAGAATTCTGCAGTGAATCAATTAGGACCCATGCTTGTCTTCATTGCTAATTTTTAACACATTTCAATTTCATTAACTGATATTGGGTTATTTGGGATTTTGAAATCTTATTGTTCCAGCTTTGGCAGCTCATATGTTTCCATGAATCTGTCCATTTCTTCTGTGTTTTCCATGCTGTGGTAGTATAGACTTTCAAAATATTGATGATCTGAATTTTCAAAGATGTGTAGTGATTTTACCCTTTTCCTTCCTTGTTGCATGAATTTGAGTTTTCTCTTTGTTTGATAAGATTGTCTAGGAGTTTATCAATTTTATTTATTCTTTCAAAGAACCAATTGTTTGATTAATTCCTCATATTGTTTTGTTAGTCTCAGTTGTGTTAATTTGTGCTCTATTCTTTACAATTTCCTCCCTTCTTTAGTCTTGATTGCTCTTCTTTTTATAGAAGCTTGCATTGATGCATTAGGTTTTTATTTGTATTCATTCCATTTTCCTGATGTGCAAATTAACCACTATAAATTTCCCTCTAAAGGACTGCTTTCATTGTGTCCCACAGGTTATAATGATTTGTATTTGCATTTTCATTTAATTGTAGATATTGTGTACTTTCTTCTTTAATTTAGTTTGTGGATGTGTGGTTGCTTTAGAGAGTCTTATTTAACTTTCATGTGTTTATGGAGTTTTTCTGGATTCTATTGTCATTAATTTCTGATTTTATTGCACTATGGTTGGATAATATGCATGGGATAATTTCAATTTCTATGCATTTATTTAAGCATATTCTTTGGGCTAATATATGGTATATTTTGGGAAACATCCCATGTGCAGCTGAGAAGAATGTGTGTTCTAATGATGCTTGGTGGAACACTCTGTATATGTGTACTAAGTCCATTTGTTCACAAGTTTAGTTTAATTGTATGATTTCTTTATGGATTTTTTTCATATAGTTGATCTATCTCTTGGTGACAATAGAGTGTTGAGGTACCCTGTTATAACTGTGTTATTGCTTATTAGATTTTTCATGTCAATGAATGTCTTACATAGCTGAGTTTTACTATGTTTGATGCATACATATTTATGGTTGTTACCTCTTGAAGTTTTTACCTAGCAAATATATAGTGACCTTTGTTATCTCTTGATAATTCTTGGCTTGAAGTTCATATTGTCTGCAAATAGGATAGCTACCCCTGGTTTTTTTTCTGGGTTCCTGTCACATTGGGTATTGTTTTCCATCCTTTGAATTTCAGTCTATGAATTTCCTTTTTAGTTAAATGTGTTTGTACTTATATCATTGGAATTTGTTTCTTGCTTCACTCTGCCAGCCTTTTCCTTTTGATTGGTGAGTTCAGGCAATTTACATTGGTTATTATAACTGACATGTAATGATCATCTTTGTCATATTATCTTTCTGTTGTTAGTTCTCTACTTTTACTCTCTGTTTATGTGCTTTCCCTGCTTGGTGGTTTCCTTCTGATGTTGTTCTTGGAATTACAGTTATCTTTATTCCTTCCAGATTATCTTTCAGTACTCTTTGAAGGTTTGGTTTGGTGATAATTATTTTCTTCCATTGTTCCTTGTCATGGTGGTATCTTATTTCTCCATTGATCTTGAAAAATAGTTTTTCAGGCTACATCAATCTCGGTTGGAAGTTTTCTTTCAGGACTTGAAATACTCCACTCCAAACTCTTCTAGACCTGAGGGTTTGTGTTAAGAAGTCTGCTGTGATTCTGACAGACTTTCCTTCATAGGTGATTTGTTTCTTTGCTCTGGCAGCTGTTAATATTCTGTTGTTGTACTGAATTTCTGGGATTTTAACTTTTGTAAGTCTGGATGTAGATTTATTATGGTTATAGCTAATTGGAATCCTACATGCCTCACTTATCTGCATGTAAGATTCTTTTCCCATGCTTGTAAAATCTTCTGCTATTACTTCTACAAATAGTACACTTATGTCACCTGTGCTGACTCCTGCTTTTTTCATTGACACCTATAACTTTTATATTGGTTTTCTTTAAATTGTCTTTCATCTGTTTAATTGTTGTTTTCCAGTTCCTTGTTATTTTTAAGAAATCTTTTCTTTCATGATCACTAGCTTCCATACTGTATTCACTGTCTTAGAGTTTATCTTTAGTTTCCTTCAAGCAGTTTTTCCAGCTTTCAATGGAATTTTTAATTTCCTGACTGTCTCCTTGAGTCTGTTTCATTCATTCTAATTCCTTCCTATATTTTTCTTTCAAGGTTTCCATAATTTTCCCATATACTGTAATTTTTTTATCTGTGTCCTCTTTAGATATGCTCAAAAATTCTTTCATAATGGTTGTTGTTTCTTTTTTTACCTGAAAGGTTATTTCTGATCTGATTTCCTCGATAGTCTCATGGAGTTGTTTCTTTATTTCACTTACTATCATTTCAGAAATTTCAGTTGTGTAACTTCAAATTTATTACATGTTGATGTCTCCTGGGATTGTTCTGGGTGGGTTGGAGGTCTCAGATTTTATTTTTCTTCATTTTACCATTTTCCTAGGTTCCCCCAGACAAACTGATGAAGTCCAAGGCACTTCTCACACTGTCTGACTGTCCCACAGTGTAAAAGGATGTGTCAGATTCCTAGGTTCCTCTGAACTGAGATTCCTAGGATGATGGAAAAATTTTCAGTTGGGTTTCTTCCCTCCCTCATTTCACTGGGGCTCCCTTTTATGGTAGAATTTCTCTGAACAACACTCTTCCAGAATTGCACATTTCCCTCAGTTGCCCCATGAATGGCACCTGAGTGCTGTGATGGTCATGGCATAGCTTGGCTACTCCAAGTCCTATGAGTCTTGCCAAGGTGCTCCCCCCATGGATGGCACCATGGTGCTACACTGGCATGGGTGAGTTCAGCTCTTCCTGGACCCATGCAGTTAGCCAAGGCACATCCCAGAATGATGGCTAAGGGTTAAGTTGCTGAACACAGGGACTTCTGGTTGTGTTGGAAAAGAACATATGCATAGTGCTCTAAATTCAAAATAACTGCATCTGAAGCAACCAAGGATATGGGCTGCTGACACTATTTATTCCAGAGCAATAAAGCTGCCAACCTAAGGGGTAAGATAGTTCTCTTTATTGGCAAAATTTACCACTTGGAGAAGTTTTTGAACTAACTCCAATAGTCCTGCTCAGTTCCCAGGCTTGCATCAGTATCCTATTTCTTTGAAAGCCAAATAAATATGGCCTTCTCAGAATTCTTTGCCTCTACTCTCAGAGAATACCAAACTCCTGAGCAAGTTTTGAGCTTCCTGGATGCTCCAAAATCATACTACTCTTTATTTAAGCTGTTAATTGTCCACTTGTTTAGGAGAATAGGGATAAACCATGATCCTGATAACAGAAGTGCTAGTGAACATCCTTGTTTTGGTCATGATTTTAGGGTCAATGTGTTTAGTTTTTCTCCATTTAGTATGATTCTGACTATTGTAACTATCCTTTATCATATCAAGTATGTTTTCTTAATACCTGTTTTCTTCAGGGTTTTAATTGTGAAGGGGTGATGGTGTTTCTTGAAAGCTTTTTCTGGATCTACTGATATGACCTTGTGGTTTTTGACTTGTTCTTGTTTATGTGATATATTATATTTATAGACTAATGTATGTCAAAGCATCCTTGGATCTCTGGATTGAAACCTACTTGATCATGATGTATGATCTTTTTTTAAGTTTTTTTTTATTTTTAAAGAGAATAAAGTGAAACAGAACAAAGCAAATAATAGAACAATGAAAGCAACACAGGACTTAAAAATGAGACAATAGGAAATCAACAGTGGCTACCAAATTTTTTCATGTTTTCGTCAAAATGTTTGTCCACACCTTCAAACACAATAAATTCAAGTGAAAGAAAACAGTATAAAGCAAAAGAATGAAAACATTATGGGACTTCAAAACAAGAAAATAGGAAATCAACAATGGGTACCATAATGTCTCCCAACTGATAATGTGCTGCATTCTATTTGTTAATATTTTGTTGAGGATTTTTGCATCTATGTTCATTAAAGAGAAGGGTCCCTAGTCTTCTTTTTTAGTTGAGACTTTATAGGGTTTAGTGATCAGGGTGATACTGACTTCCATAAATCAACTTGGGAGCATACAATCCCTTTCCATGTCTTTGAAGAGCTTCAGAAATATTGATGATATAATAGGCTTAAAGGTTTTGTAGAATTCAGCTGTGAAACCATCATGTCCTGGACTTTATTTAGTTGCTAGATGCTTTATGGTTTGTATGTGCCTATGAAAATATCCATTTGTTCAAAGCTTGCTAACTTTTTGTAGTATATTTGTAAAGTAGTTACTATCTTCTGGATTTTTAACAATGTCTATTGTGATTTCACCTTTGTAATTTCTAATTTCATTAATATTAGTGTTTTTTCTCTTTTGGTGAGTCTCACAAGGTGCTTATCTATTTTATTTACACTTTTAAAGAATAAGCACTTTGATTCATTAATTTTTACTGGTGTTTCCATCTGAATTTCATTGATTTCTACTCTTGTCATAATTTCCTTCATTAATTTTGGTTTGTGGCTGATTTGTTGCTGTTTCTCAAGTGTCTTAAGATTTTTCAGAAGTTTAGTCATCTGATCCCTGTCTGTTTTCCTAATGTGAACAATGTTTGCAATAAATTTGCCTCTTAGAACAGTTTTCATAGTGTGTCAGAAGTTTTGCTAAGTCTTACCATTGTTGTCATTAAGTTCTACAAATTTTTTAGTTTCCTCTTTGATTTTCTTCAGTGACATACTAGTTATATAGCAGTATGTTGATAATTTTCCAGGAAGATTAGCCCTTTCCACAATTTCTTCTGTCATTTATTTCTATTTTCATTGCACAATGATGGGATAATATGCATGGGGTGATTCCAATTATTCATATTTTCTTAAAGAGGCTTTGTGTACTAGTATGTGATCTATTTGGAAAAAAAACCATGTGGTGCTAAAAAGAATGTACATTCTGTTTTAGAGGGGTGGACACTATGTATATATCTATGAAGTTCATATGCTCAAAGTTATGCTTCAGCTCTGAAATTTATTTATTGTTTTCTGTCTAGGTGATATGTCTCTTTGTGAAACTAAGGTGTGAAAATCTCTTATGATAATTGTGTTAAGGTTTATTTGATCTTTTCATTTCAGTAGGTTTTTTTAATGAAGGTTGATGCTCCAGTATTTGGTGCATACATGTTTATCAATGTTATCTCTTCTTGTTAGATTTTTCCTTTAACTAGTTTGTAGTGACCTTTTTTAGTTTCTTCTACTCTACTTTAATTGAAGTTTATCATACCTGATATTAGAATTGCTATCCCTGCATGTTTATGGGATTATGGTGCATGGAATGTTGTTTTCCATCCTTTAAATTTTAGTCTATGAATATTTTTGAGGTTTCATGAGTTGACTACATGTAGCAGATTGTTGGATTGTTTTTGATGCAGTCTGCCAGTCGTATCTTTTCATTGGAGAGTTCAGATCATTAACATCAAGAGATGTTACCAACAATTGTTGATAATTTACTATAATTGTCTTATCTATTAGAATATCATTTGTTTTACTTTTGCGATGTTTTTGTTGTTGTCGATGTTGTTGTTTTATAACCATTGACCTTGGTCATTTCTTCTATGGTTTTAGGCCTTTCCAATCCATTGTCTTTGTGGAGAATATTTTCTTTTGGGATGATTTAGCATTCACATATCTTCTCAGTTGGTCTTTTTAATAGAAACACCTTATTCTGCATCTATTTTTGAAGGATAACTTTTCTGTATAAGTTAATCTGAATTGGAAATTCTTTAATGTTAGGGCTTGAAATACTTCACTCCAAGCTCTTCTGCCCTTCATGTTTTGTGCAGAGAAAGCTGCTGTGATTCTAATTTGTTTACCTTTATAAGCAAATATTTGCTATTTCTTTTTTTATTTAAAAAAAAATAAAACAGAGAGTAGAAATAATACAAAATTTCAAAACAAAAACAAAAACCAGTAAGAAATCACTAGTTGATAATTACATATTTTCCTCTTAGAAGTAGTTGTTCAAGTTACAGAAGTAAAGTATACAAAGTGAACATTTAAACAGTGAGACTGAATCAGTTCTGTTCATCTACCCAACAAAAACTTAGTAATATGGTTATCGATCCTACACACTTAAACATACATGCTGTTATATCCTTTAGAATATTTTCTTTCCTCTCTTTTTTACAATAACTATAATCAATTCCTGTAAACTGTTTAGAAGTTCTACACATGTATAAGTCTCTACATGTATACCTAGCCTTTCTGTATTAGAGGGAAAAACAAATCAAAATAAGTCAATAATAAAAATTCCTAGAAAAACACAAAATGTAAAGGACATATAAAACCACATTACTAGGTGATCTACAGTAGTTATTATGATGTCTCATTATTTTTAATAAAATTGTCTTTATCATCAGACATAGTATAATTAAACTTAGTAGTACTTGGCACTATTAATAAAAACCAAACATTGGAGACATTATAGGACTTCAAAGCCAGTTAATAATCAAACCAGAATGGGTATCCTATTGAATCTTGTCAGCTTCAGAATAGTTGCCTCTACTCTCAGACTTGATACTCTCAAGCATACCAGATTTGAATAAAATCAGTCAAGACAAAACAGCAATATAGCCAATCTTCTCTGCCTCATCTCTGCTATGCCGTTTTTCTGTCATTGTTGTTTACTTTTCTCCTTCATTCCACTGTCTGCCACTTTCATTGAGGCCTTTCTGACAATGTTCCTGGAATCCTGGTGATTTTTTTCTATCTCTCTAGAATGTCCTTCAGTATTTTTTGCAGGGTTGGATTGATGGTCACAAACTCCCCCAATTCCTCTTTGTTGTGAAAATATCTTGTCTGTCCATTAATTTTGAGAGACAGTTTTGCAGGGTACATCATTCTGGGTTGGAGATTATTTTCTCTCAGGGCTTGGAATATTTTGCTCCAAGCTCTTCTTGATTTGATGGTTTGCATCGAGAAGTCCGCTGTGATTTTGATGAGTTTTCCTTTATAAGTAATCCGTTTCTTTTCTCTGAGCACTTTTAATATTCTGTTCTTGTGATGGATTTCTGGGATCCTGATTATTATATGTCTGGCTGTAGCTGGCTGGAGTTCTGTATGCCTCATATATCTGAACATCACTTCCGTTTCCTATGCTTGAGTTTTCCTTAATTATTTCTGTGAATAGACTTTTTATTTCATTTGTATTTGTCCCTGCTTCTTCATTCACATTTTTTATTCTTAAGTTATAAATCCTCTTGTCATCTTCTAGCCTTTGTATCATTACTTCCTGGTTCCTTGTTATTTTTAAGAGATCCTTCCTTTCGTGATCATACATTGCAAATCTATCTTCAAGTTTTGAAAGTCTGTCTTTAGTTTCTGTTAAGAAGTTTTGCCAGCTTTCAATGGAGTTTTTAATTTCCTGGTATTCTCTTTGGACCTGTTTCATGTATTCTAGATTTTGTTTATATTCTTCATCAGAGGCTTCTCTCCTTTCACTGGGTTCCTCCTTTCTTCCATTTGTGTCTTCTTGAGGAGTACCTAGCATTTCTTTTGTTAATCTTCTTATATCTTGCTTCGCTTGAGTTAGAATTTCAGATTTAAATTCATTGATGAGGTCACAGGTGTATTTCTTTATTTCTGATGAGGCCATGTCCGATATTGCATGTTTGCTGCCCTCAATTTCCTCTGTATTTACCTCTCCTGGACTTATTTTCCCTGGGTCAGTGGTTGGAGGCTTTTTGTTGTTTCTTTGTCTTGTCATGGTTCTGGTTTCTTTCAGACAAGTGAATGGTGGAGGTCTCAGGACCTTTTCTTATTGCTCACAGTTTTTCTGCAGTGTACTGGCTAGAGAAGTGCTACCCTCTCCTGTTGGTTGTTGATCTGTGAGGTGCATGCAGAGGCGATGTGGGCCAGCCCCTCCCCTCTAAGATAGTCAACCAATGAATGTCTTCAGTACATTTGTGTGTGCCCTGTGGATGTCACAGGTTTGGGACAGCCTTGTCCCTGGCTACTGGGTCCCAACCAGGGGCATGGCCCAGCCCAAGCAGATCCCACCAATCCACTTTGGGCCAGGAGCCACCAACTGACACCACCTCAGTTGTTGATTCAAGCCTGTCCTGCCCAAATCCAATATGACATCTCACTATTCATCCCACTCTGGGGAATCCCATTCCCAGCACTCACCAAAGTCCAGTTCCCAGCACTCACCAAAGTCCATGCAGCTTGGTTCACTGTTTCCACTCCCTATTGGAAGTGTCTCAAACTCACCAACCCCTGCTCTTGGCAGGGATGTGACCTCAGTTCGATGATGAGTCACCCAACTCTAAGACACCCAGTACAGTGACTGGAGTGTGCCCAGCTCCAGCCTTCCATCCAGGCTTCTTTTTTAATTTTTTTTCTTTTTCCTCAGTTTCTTCCTTGAGAATTCCTCTCCTTTCATCTGGTCTTCTCCATGGTGTTAGATTCTATCATCTGAGTTGTTTTTCTCAGAAAAGCTCTCTATTGTGCTACCTATCAATCAGCCATCTTGGACTTCTTCTCTAAGTGAATATTTGATTTTCTCTGGCTGCCATTAAAATTTGGGTTATTGCTTTGTTTTGTTTTTGTTGTATATATGCAGATTTAATGAGCATATGTCTTATGGAGCTTTTCCCTTCATTACAATTTCTGGAGGTTTATATTTTATTTGTGTTTTAAAATTTTTTATTGTTTTTAGAAGTTTTCTTTCATAAATTCTATAAGCATGTTGGTAAAAACATTTGTGAAACCTCCTAGATTTTCTCTAACTCTGATTAACCTTAGATTGATATTCTGGTTCTTATCTAGTAGCTGTTGGATATTCTTCTCTTATATCCTTGTTGAATCTGTTATTCAAATTTTGTACTATTTTGCTTAGCTAGTCCAGTTTTTTAATGATTTCTCTAAAATACACCATAGGAATATTGAGTATAATTGCTGTAATTTTTTTATTCATTTCTCTTTTGAAGTCATCTATTTTCTTTATGCCTTTTAAGAAATTTTCATAGATTTTTTGCTATCTGTTATTTGTTTTCTTCACCCTTTGTAACCTCTTAATATGTCTTGGGGAAGTTGGAGGCTTAGGAGATCTTCTATTTCTTCATTTCCTATTCTTCTACATCTACCTGTATTTATTTGTTTATATGTCTATCTGTCAATATCTTTTTGAAATTTTATGTGTCACTATATTTTTCCCTTCCCTTTATTTTGGCCAGGTCCTGTAGGTTGGGAATTTAGAAATGAGGAGATTATGTGGTTAAATGGAATTTTTAGTAGGAGGCTGCTTTCCTATGAGTAATTCCAGCATTGTATGTACAGTTGTACTATTTACTCCTTCTGCTATTTACTTTAAGCAATTTTGACTCTGCCCCTATGTTTTGCCAAAAAATTGCTTCAATTTATATTAGCATCCATGATTCAGTCTTACAATATTTCTGTATCATAGCCCTTGCAGTTACTCTTCCCTCCTTTATCTAGTCTCTGAATAAGAGAGAGAACTTAGGCACCTATTAAATAAAAGCACAAATATACAAGAGTAATCACCTAATATAATATAGACATCAAATAACATAATCTGATGTTACTAAATAACTCAAGAAATGCACAAACTTAAACCAGTAAGACCTGGTAGGAACACAGATTAGATATTTCATGTATTGCATACATGATTTCCAAATAGCTTCTTTGCCAGACAGTCTGAGTGTTCATAATGCATTTACTCCTATGAGACCTCCACTGCAAAACTGGAGTTAACTCAGATGAAGAACTTACTACCAGGTTGCAGGCATTTTTTTCAGTTTGATCTGATTTGAGTCCTTGAGTTAGAAACACTTACTGTCCATCTCCCTGCATATGATGGTGGATTTGGCAGAAAAGTTCAATGCATTAAGTTTTCCAGTGAGTCAGCATTATTCTTCTGCAATCAATTTAACTAAAGTAGCAACAAGTTAATCCATTTTAGTGGTGTCTGTCAGGGATATTTGAGAAATAATATACAATAAGGCCCTGTTATTAGCCTCCCTTTTTCAGTGGGAACATAGTGCCAATGTGACCCTTCAATGTTGAATAACTCAAGCTGAATCTAGATATGGATCACCAGTCCCAGGTCTGTGATCAACAGTCACTTCCCTTTAGAAGCACTCACAAAACTGCTCTTCATCTGCAGATACTAACTTTCCTTCATCAACTCTGGGACCATGGTCGTATGAAGCCTCCAGGGAGCTACTTGGATTAAAGTTTAGTCTCTCAACCCTTTCCCACAATGTCTTCACAGCCCACACGTGTACTGCCTGGTTATGTCCTGGGGAACTTGTAATGCAAAACCCACCAACTGTTACCTCTGGAAGGTTGCTCAAAAAACAGAAACTCACATTTGTCCCACTGTCTCCAACTGCATAAGATTGGAGTGCAGTTCTGTATGAATAAGATTGTTATTTCAATGGGCCTGTCAGGTGGCAGCCCACCAGCCACCATCTGTAGTACCAAGGTTTCTTCTCTGCAGTGTGAGCCACCTCTTCTGTATCACTTAACCCTATTTTCTTCTCTTCTGTGGGTTCCCTCAGTATTATCATGTAGCATCCTCTCACTTGGTTTCCTCTCCAAGTTATTGTCATCCAGGTTTCAGACACCTTGTCCTGGAGAAGCCAAGCTGCTTGAACACACTACCCCACATTTTTGTCCTCTCTACTATTTTAAAACTCAAATTTTTTAAATAAAAAGGTTTCTGTCTATACTACTTAAACAAAACACCAGAGATTTACTATCAGGGTAAATGTGAGGGGTATTGTTTTACAAGTGACTCTACTCCATCCTGCTTAAATACATCCATCAAGTGAATCAAAGTGGCTAAGGGAATCGTGGTGAGAAGGGACTCCATCCTGATCTCATGGAGTTTTGAAGGGCTAAATAGAGCTATTGAGTGGCTCAAAATGCCTCTCCCTAAGGAGTTGATGGGACCCAATATAGAAACAAAAAACCCTCAGTAAGGTTTTTTTTTCTAAGCTTCTATGAAGGATGCCAGCATTATCCTAGCTTCAGACAGAGATGTCTGTCTAGAGAATAGTTGATTCTCACAAGGAATGCTTTATGGGCTCAAAATCGGTGTCCTCTCACATGGAATACCATCTTAAGAACTCAGAGTTTACTAGTCTCTCTCTCTCTCTCTCTCTCTCTCTCTCTCTCTCTCTCTCCCTCCCTCCCCCAAGATGTGCCATGGGAAACTGCATGAATGATACACTTTAAATGTGGTGAAAGAAATGCTGAGCATATATAAAGAAGATATCATTCAAAAAATACAGAAGCATTAGAAAATGATGGAAACTTTGAATGAACAACATTTTGAATACATGAAACAGACTCAAAGAAATATCCAGGAAATAAAATTCTATCAAAAGCTGGCAAAACCACTTGAATGAATGCAAAGATAGACTTTCAGACCTTGAAGAAAAGATTTCAGTTAGTTACCAAGAAAGGAAATATCTTTTAAAAATAACAAGGAAATAACAATTCAACTGTTGAAAATGATGCAAAGAAAAACAACATAAAACTGATAGTGCCAATGAAAAACATGTCAACACAAATGATATAAAAAGGCTATTTACAGAAATAATAGCAGAAAATTTCCCAATGGTGGGAAAAGAAACTGACATACAGGTAAGTGAAGCATATAGAATTCCAATTAGCTATGACCAAAATAAATCTACACTCAGACATATAATAATCAAGATTCCAGAAATTCAACATAAGAACAAAATATTAAAAGCTGCTGGAGAAAAGAAACAGGTCATCTATAAAAGAAAGCCCATCAAAATCACAGCAGACTTCTCAACATAAACAATCAAGTCAAGAAGAACATGAAGTAAAGTATTCTGAATGCTAAAAGAAAACATCTTTCAACACAGATTGATATAACCTGCAAAATTATCCTTCAAATTTGATGGAGAAATAAAATATTTCCATGACAAGAAACAACTGAAGAAATTCATGGTCACCAAACCAACCCTATGAAGAGTATTGAATGATAATCTAGAAAGAGATAAAAATCCTTATGATTTCAAGAACAACAGAAAAAAACCACCAAGCTTAGAAAACAGAAAGAGCTGCAAGATACATAACCAACAGGATAAACATAACAGAAATAAGCCACTATATATCAGTTATAACCATTAATGTAAACGGCCTCAATTCACAAATTAAAAGAAACAGACTGGCAGAATGGATCAAGAAACAAAATTCAACTATATGTTATGTACAAGAAATCCATCAAAATCAAAAGGAAATTCTTAGACTGAAAGTCAAGGGATGAAAAAAATAATAACTCATGCAACAGGAACCCCCCCCCAAAATAGCATGGGCAGCTAATATATTTGCAGAGGTTATGAACTTCAAGCCAAAAATGATCAAGAGAGATAAACAAGATCACTACATATACTAGTTGGGGGAAACCTTCAAGAGGAAGAGATAACAATCTTAAATATAAATGCAACAAACATTAAAGCACCCAGCTATATGAGACAAATAATATAGACATGAAAACACAAATGGGCAATAACACAATTATAATGGGAGAACTTATCACCTCTTTGACATAAAGAGACAGATCAGTTAGACAGAAAAAGTCAACAAAGAAATAACAGAACTGAATCAGACTTGTGCACAAATGGACTTAGTAGCTGTGTACAGAGTATTCCAGCCAACATCAGAATATACATGCTTCTAGGCTGCACATGGCACGTTCTGCAAAATAGACCATATAAAACCCCATAGAACATGCTTAAATAAGTGCAAAAGAATCAAAATTTCCCCATGCATATTGGCAGACCATAGTGCCAAGAAGTTGAAAATTAATGATAAAAGAAACCACCAAAACTTCATAACCACATGAAAACTAAATAATGCCCTCTTAAATAATCAGTAGGTGACAGATAAAATTAAAGAACAAATTTAAAAAACTACAAGCAAACAAAAATGTAAATACAACTTACAGGAACTTGTGGGATGCAATGAAAGCAGTCTGCAGAGGGAAATTTAATGCAGTGAATTCTAACATGAGGAATACAAAACAAACACAAATAAACAACTTATTTGGTATACCTGAAACCTCTAGAAAAAGAAGAGCAAGTCAAGCCCAAAGCCCAAAGAAGGAAGGAAATTTCAAAACCAGAGCGGACATTAACTCAGTTGAGACTGAGAAAACAATACAGAGAATTAACAAATTAAAGAGTTATTCTTTGAAAGAAAAAATGGATAAATCCCTATCCCACTTTATCAAAAAGAGGAAAGAAAAAACCCAAATTCATGCAGTAAGGAATGAAAAGGTTGATATTACTATAGACCCTGTGGAAACACAGAAGGTAATCAATACCTACTTCAAAAACCATTACTTTCATAGATTCAATAACACAGAAGTGACAGATTCCTGGAAACATATGAATTACAAAACCTAGATCAAGATGCAAATTTGCTGCAAAAACCAATTGCAGTTAATGAAATTGAAAATGTAATTAGAAACTTACCAACAAAGAAAAGCCTAGGTTCTGATGTATTCACTGCTGAATTCTACAAGAAATTCAAAGAAGACTTAATGCCAACACTTCTCAAAACCTTCAATGAAATTGAAAGGGAAGTAATTCTCCCTAACTCATTCCTGGAAGCAAGTATTACCTTAATACCAAAACCAGAGAAAGACCCAACCAAAAAAGAGAACTATACGCCAATATCCCTAGTGAACAAAGATGCAAAAATCCACAATAAAATCCTGGCAATCAAAATGCAGTGAATCATCAAGAAGATAATACCCCACAACCAAGTGGGATTTATCCCAGGAATGCAGAGATGGTTCAACATGTACAGATCAATAAGCATGATACATCATATCAATAGAGCCAAAGATAGGAATCACATGATCATTTCAATAGATGTGGAAAAAGCTTTTGATAATGCCCAACACTCATTTATAATAAGAACCCTATGGGAAATTGGAATAGATGGTCTTTACCTCAATCCTATAAAAGGCCATCTATGACAAACCAACTTCCAGTATCATATTAAATGGTCAAAAACTGAAAGCTTTACTCTAAATTAGGAAGAAGATAAGGATGCCCACTATCCCCATTCCTATTCAATGTAGTGTTGGAAATATTAGCCTGAGAAATTAGACAAGAGAGAGAAATAAAAGAAATAAGCATAAGAAAGAAAGAACTTAGAAGTAGTTGTACTTCTAAGATAACAATATTTATCAGCTAGTGCTTTTTACTGCTATTTTTTGGAAATTCTGTATTATTTCTACCCAGGTTTCTGTTTTGCTTTTTTTCCTCTAAATAAAAAAGAATGGAAGAAATTAAATTATCATTATTTGCAGATGACATGATACATTACATACAAGACCCCCAAAACTCCATTGAAAGACTTCTAGATGTAATAGCCAAATTCAGTGATGTAGCAGGATACAAAGTCAACATTCAAAAATGGATAGCATTCCTGTACACAAACTACAAGCTCACTGGGAGAGAAATAAGTGAAACCACATCCTTCACAATCACACACAAAACAATGAAATATTTAGGACTCAATCTAATAAAAGAAGAAAAAGATCTATATATTGAAAATTACAGTACTCTGAAAAAAGAAATTGAAGAGAATTTCAGAAAATGAAAAGAGATTACATGTTCATGGATAGAAAGAACAAACATTGTGAAAATTGTCATCCTCCCAAAATTATTATACCAATTTAATGCAATTTCAATGAAAATAATATTAGTATACTTCACAGATCTAGAGAAGTTATTCTTAAAATTCATCTGGAACCAGAAGAGAACTAGGATAGTAAAGGAAATTCTAAGCAACAAATGGAAGGCAAGAGGCATCACAAAACTACTGTGATAAAATTAGCATGGTACTGGCATAAAAACAGACCTGAAGATCAATGAAATAGAGTAAAAGATACAGCCCATGACTAAAGACAAACTCTGCTTCCTTATGTTTGACAAAGTGTCCAAATGTGCTCACTGGAATAAAGACAGCCTATTTACTACATGGTGCTGGAAAAACTGGCTTTCCATATACCAAAAACTAAAACTAGATCCATGTCTATCACCATACACTAAAGTCAAAATGGATCAGAGACCTAAATATTAAAACAGAAACACTAAATCTGGTGGAAGACAAATAGGTACATATCTTGAATATATAAGAGTAGGCAGAGATTTCAGGAACAAACATCAAACTGCATGGGGAGTACTTCCCAGAATCAGCAACTTGGATCTCATCTTATTAAAAAGTGTTTGCATGTCAAAAGAAATCTCCAATAGAGTGAAAAGAAGCCATGGATTTAGCTCAGCAGCATAAGCACAGGCCTGGCAAGCACAAGGTTGAGAGTTTGATCCCTGGTACAAAACAGAAAGAGAGAGAGAGAAGAGAAGAGAAGAGAAGAGAAGAGAAGAGAAGAGAAGAGAAGAGAAGAGAAGAGAAGAGAAGAGAAGAAAACCCATGAATTGGGAAAAAATCTTAGCCAACTTTTCCTCAGAGAAAGGACTGCTATCTAGAACATAAAAGAATTAAGAAAAATCAGGCTTCCAAAATTCAAAGACCCATTCCAAAACTGGCTGGCTGAGGTGAATACACACTTCTCAGATGAAGAAATACAAATAGCAAATAAATATATTAAAAAATGTTCAACAGCATTGGTCATTAGAGAAATTCAAATTAAAACAATTCTGTGATTTCATGCCACTCAAGAAAGAATGGCCAAGATTAAGAAATCAACCAATTACAAATGCTAAAAGGGCTGTGCAGGAAAATGTACCCTCCTCTACTGTTGATGGGAGTATAGACTGATGGAAATTGATAGGGAAGTTCCTCAAAAAGCTAGGATTAGTGGTCCTAGCTAATTCGACCCAGCTATGCCACTTCTAGGTATTTTTCTAGAATTAAAAACGTCACACCACACGTATTCATGCCCATGTTTATAGATGCACAATTTGTAACAGCCAAATGTTGGAAACAACATAAATGCCCATCAACCAAGAAATGGATAAAAAGATGTGATATTTTTATACATTTGAGTACTACTCAGCTAGAAAGAAGGATGGCGTTGAGACTTTTATAGGCAAATAAATTTGACTTGAGATCATACTCATAACTGAAATTAATCAGACTGACATAAACATAACTGAAATAATATGCAAACAACATACCTTCTCACTGGTGGAAAGAAATAAATAGTAAATAAGATCTAAAATCTCCAATAGATATTGTGAATGGATAAGAAACTGCTCAAAGTGAAAAAATAACTTGGATAGGGGAAAGGAGAAAATAAAGTAAGGAAAAGACATAAATTTATACACACAAAATAGCTAAAATGATTATACTACTAATTAGTTCATCAAATAAAACAGTTGATACTCATAAAATTTGATCATTTTTGCATGTTTATATCTGCTAATCTAAGCAACTCTTAAAGATAACAATATGCAATACAGGAACTATTGTTAAATTGCTATCATCTTATTTTGAAATCCTATATAGTTATTGTTTGGGGATTTTTGTTGTTCTTATTTTTGCTGTTTGCCTCCTTTTTTGTTTTTCTTTTCTGTGTTTTTTTTCTCTTTAAAAAATAATGGCTAAGCTGGTTTTCAGAAGATCCTACTAAGTTTATGGGATGGTTTTCATACTACTATGAGTCTCATTTTTGAAAAGGCAGAGAATACTGCAAGGGTGTAAGAACTATGAAAATAGGAAAATGCTTTAAGGAGGGAAAGAAACTGCTCAGGGAGGATATTCTCTCTTCAACAAAACAAAACTGGAACTATATAATACTAGTAAGGAACTAAAAATGATGTCTGATATACCATGGGGATAAAGAAAAAGTATACTAAGAAATCTATTCATTACGATAAATGAGTAGTGTCCTACACAGCAAAAAGGAAAATCCAACTGTCTTTTACAGTTGAACAGTACAATTCTTTCATAAATATATGAAGAGAAGCAGCTGTGGCTCGGGCAAGTGGTTGCCACCCCAGGGAGAGAACCAGCCAGCGTTTCCTGAGATCCACACATAAGGCCCTGGGAAACAAAGCAAACTACTCACCTCCCTGGTAAGCAGCCATGGCTCGGCAAGCAGCGGCCACCCCAGGGAGAGAACCAGCAGCATCTCCCGAGATCTATGCCATGTTGGAACTTAGGGCACTGGGAAAGAAAGCAACCTGCTAGCCTCCCTGGTAAGCAGTAGTGAGCTTACCAGCATGCGGGCTGAGAATTAAACATCCCATCCCCCCAATTGTCAAATGGGAGCCAGAGGTCTGAGCACCTCTTGAGAGGTTGACCATAAGCAATATAACAAATAGGGGGGATTTCCTTTTACCATGTCTTTGAAGGCAAATATTGTTATCACTGGTTAGCTTTGTTCATATTAATTGTATTGCTCTATTCAATGTTCTGTTTTGATAAGTTCTATAATGTTCTGTATTTGGTTTGATTTTGCTATGTCTGATTGAAAGAACAACTATTATGAAGAAAATGAGATATACTATGGTACCTATTACTGTTATCCTGGTAACCTGTTGTGAGGTTCTGTACCAATTTCACTGCACTGTCTCAATTGGCTTTGTTCTGTCTTGTTCTGTTGTATTTCACTACCTTCAAAATAATTAAAAAATTTAAAAATATATGAAGAGATTTATGTTCCAGCGAGGGAGAGGAACTAGTGGGATATCCTGTCAGTTGGCTGTAGGTAGTTGACATAAAATAGAGAAACTTCAGGGGATTGCAAGATGACCAACTGAGTGGTGGCACTGTAAGAGAGGTTCTCTGAGGGAAAAAAAAAATAAAAACAACTCAGATGCTGGAATCTGGCAACATGGAGAAAGCCAAACAAAAGGAGATGAATTCTCATGACCCAGGAAGAAACTGAGGAAAAAGAAAAAGAAAAAAAAAGAAAAAGAACCATGGACAGAGGGCTGGAACTGGGCAATCTCCAATTGCTGTACTGGCACGTCTTAAATTCAGGTGACTCACGATCGAGCTGAGATCACGGCCCTGCCAAGAGCAGAGATTGGTGAACTCCAGACCCTCGGCTGGGGGAGGCCCTGAGATGGGGAGTGGAAACAGCCAGTTGAGCTACACAAACTTTGGTGAGTGATGGGAACTGGAATCCCCAAACTGGGAGGACTGGCTGGGCGACATTTTGGAGTTGGGCAGGGCCGGCTCGAATCAGGGCCTTAAGGAGCATCTGCTGATAACTCCTAGTCCAAAGCAGATTGGTGGGATCTGCTCGGGCTGGGCCACGCCCCTGGTTGAAACCCAATAGCCAGGGACGAGGCTTTCCTGGGCCAGTGGCATCCCCAGGGAACACACAAACATGTTGAAGCTTAAGCTGGTTGACTGGCATAGGGGGAAGAGCCAGCTCTAAGCCTGCAACTCACAGATCCACTGCAGACTGAGGGGAGGTACTTCCCTAGCAAGTGCACTGCAGAAAAACTGTAACCAAAATGAAAGGCCCAGAGATCTCCACCACCCACCCGTCTGAAGGGGGCAGAAAACATGACAAGACAGAGAAAGAGCAAAAAGTCCCCAACTGCAGAAACAGGGAAAGTGAATTCAACAGAGATAAATGCAGAGGAGGTTGAGAGCAGCAAACCTGTAATGTCAGAGACAGCCTCATCGGAAATAAAGAAATACATCCGTGACCTCATTGTCGAATTTAAATTGGAAATTCTAACTCAGGTGAAGCAAGATATAAGAAGATTAATAAAAGAAGTCCTGGGTAATCCTCAAGTAGACACAAATGAAAGAATAGAGGAACCCAG